>CM076576.1:941601053-941910553 GCA_034641835.2 Pinus albicaulis
ACACTATATCTTAGCAGATTGAATTTTTTGCAACAAAAAGAGCCACAGGAATTTCCGTTGATCTTTCAAGTAAGCCAATAAACTTATTGCCTGCAATGTGTTCCCAAGTCCCATTATGACTGCAAGTTCCCTTGACTGGCGCGGTCTTATTTCCTGTGTGCATGCAACATATGTCCTCCGCTTTTCATGTTTCAACTCGTACTGCTCTTATCCTTCTCATCGGTGTGGTGATGACATTTATGAGTATATCACCCGTGGGATCGACTTGTATGTAACATTATAGACCAGTTAGTTTACAGTTACATTTTAAAGAACGGTTCACCCGAAATGATAAATATTAGACTATGAGCTCGGTGAAATGCTAAAACAAAGTGCCTAGACAATCCATGATGCAAGCACTCTTAATGTAACTACACACAAGTTTCCTATCGAATATATGCATGGAGATCCTTTTCACATGGCATGATTGCAGTGACATCATTTGATCATGATGGTGAGAAAACTCATGAGGGGTTTGAGATGGGTCGATAGTATGCCACCGACTGCAAATCGGGTGAAAGACGTTAACTCCTAAGTGAGCAGAGGGGAACCCGAAATTTTAAATATACCCAAAATTTTGGGTGGTGTTGTAGCAGCTACAACAAATGGCAAACCACTGGTAGAATCCAGCATCTCTGTCGATACAACAATAGTCTGAGTCCAGATAGTGATGCAAGGGAATATTGAACAAGTTCCACAGGTACCCTTTGTATTACTTTGACCTCTTACAGGTATGCCTAATCCTTGTGCCTCAACTAGGTCTCGCTAATCAGAAACACACCAAAGAGAAAGCTCACAAACGCCGGTAGCTTGTTGATGATGTGAAGAGCAAGGCAGTGGGTTTATTATTTTCAGGATTTTTTAAATTAAGTTTCTGGTGTTGCTCTGCTACCAGCAGGCTTGGACAGTACCCTGGCGGAGTCACTTCAAGAAATCACAGACGTTGCTCCGCTGCCAGCGAGCCTGGTCAGTACCCCGGTGGAGTCGTTGCATTACCTCTCTGCGCAGGAAGCCTTTCTCGATCCTTTACCCTTATTTGTTTCATGTGCTTGCAAAACTTATTTTCATGTGCTCCTGGCACTTATTTTTCATGGGAGGATGAGGGATCCCGACTTATTTTATGGACAAGAGAGGTTGTTTCTTATTTTGCAGAAACTGAAAGATATCCTAATTTTGGTTTACCTTTGTGCCAAACCTTCACATCCCATTCACCACATTAGGCGAAGCATGAAAAAAGATAACTAAGATGTCCAAGACTATGCTGGGCACAAGGCTTAGGCTTACGGGTATTAGGTCATTCGAAACTCATTAAGTCTCCCATAGGCAACTGGCTCATATCTCCCTGGCTAAATAAGTTTAGACTCGCAGGAATCTTGTTAAGAATGCGACTTTGATGGCTGGTCCTAAGAGAAAGATGCCTCTTGAGATAGCCACCGCAACCTCATGCAAAACAATGAGGTTACTGTTTCAGCAATCGGGGCAAAACAAGATCACGAGGTGATAGGGTTGCAATGAGGGCTCATGAACTGGTAGGCGGTATGACAGAAAATGATGTGAGGAAGAGAGAGTATGACACAATGTAAGAGGCGAGGCTCAAGATGCAGTGAAACGCCATGTGGGAGAAAGATTAACCAGTTGTAGGTGGGAAAGAGGCGCAATACAAGCAGTAATTATTTATGCAGCAACAAGAAAACTAAAAATAAATGAGTGAAAAACAATTGTAACATGATTATGCCTAGGATATTAATCTTAAACAAGAATAGTAAACACACTTTTAAACTATGAAGAAAAAATTTGGCAAGTAAACCTAATTAACTTTGAACTAAAAATTTTATTGCAGGTCCTAGCTAGCCTACACCTAAACCCTAGTTTAACCAATGATGTAGTCGGGTTATGTAAAATTAGCCTTCCAGTGTAGCCACCGCATTAGTTCCTGACCTACAGAAAGAACCATGTTTACAATCAAAGCCAGCATCCAAAAAAGTGCAGTAACAACAAAACTTACCTGAAGAGCAGGTGCAACGGCAATACGATCATAGCTACTTATCAAAGAACATACCAGAATAGGTGGTGCACGCTGATTCCCACTCTCATCTTGATGCATAGCAATATGTTCTTGAAACTCAACATTTATAAACGACACAGAATCAATCATGGACAATCCTGGGTCTGATGGGCGCTAGGTAGGCCATTTCCTATTTGTAGGCATATTCATCGAATAGAGTTGGTCGAGTTGACTGGAAATCTCCTCATGGTGTCAAAGACCATCAGTTTTATGGAATGGAAAAATTAAGCATGTGCCAGGCGAATTATAAATGCATGCGCATCCGAGTGCAGAAACCCTAGTTTGGGGTTTCTCCTGGGTTTGGTCAAGGGTATGAGGATAAAAACCTGGACCTTCAAGCTGGGAATTGCCCAAATTTGATGGTTTGGCAAGATCATTAGGCGACTGGATGTGACCATGGATTGTGGTGGGTTGCAAAATGTCAGTGGGCTTTGTATCAATTCGGTCAAATATTTGCGCACTGAAAGATTGATAATCTAAAGTATCGGATTCTCTAGATTCGCCAGGGTAGGGTGGATTTACCGCGGTTATGCTGGGAGGAGCGTGGTATTTGGGGATTTTCATCTCAGAAACAGTTGGCAGAAGCTGAAGCGCTTTGACTTTCTGATGGGTGCTTGAAACTTCCCAAAGCGAATCATCGAATGCTGGTGTCTCCATATGGTCGGAAAAGAGATGTGAGTGACAATCCTCAGCGGTACGATCGAATATGTTTTTAGACAAGGAGTGATTGCTACAACCATCGATGTGGTCGAGTTGGGTACCTGGCATGTCAGGCTCCCCGAGAGCTACCGACTGGGATGGATCAATAAAGAGGACATCTTCAGGTTGCCCAGACAGACAATCGCTCCTATGGCAGTCTAAAGATTCCGAGTGAGAAAGATCAGATCTGAAAGATTCATTGATTATGAACTGTGATCGTGAAACACCATCTGCGTTCTTATGTTGTCGCCAATACCAGTATAAGGAAATTTTGAATGTCTTGAAGAAATTACTGGTGTGGCGGGATCGAGAAACCAACCGGGGAATAATGAACGAAGAGATTGAGTCGTAGGGGCGTTAACCATACGAGGCTTTTCAATACGCACATCCGTGTCATTCAGAGGACACAATGATCTGGTAGGCCTTGTAATGGAATAAACTTTATCCGAGCTAGGAGTCGATTCATAATCGGTATGTGAATCAGATTTAGGTTTGTGCCCAGGGAAACATTGAGTGGGCTCGAGGTAGGTTTCATGAACCGAGAGGGACAATGAGCCACTGGGGTTTTCAAGTTCTGATTCGACATGGTGCGTGAAATATTCAAAGGTATTGCAGTAGGCTTTATCCTCTTTCCAGTGTCTATCCTTGCTCAGGACTTTCGAGGTCACAACTCCACTACCCGACAACTCAGGAGGAGGGGTGAGAATGTCACAAATAGCAACACTCTCCTTGGAGGCCTGAATGTGGTCTGGACTTGAGGAGATGGACAATGAAGCGTTAGGGACAAAATCTGAACAACCAATAACTTGCGGGTCATCATAGGTAACACTAGGATCTAACTGAAATTGTTCAAGGGAAATGAGAATCACATACTTGAACTGTTCATTTAAACATTTCCAATCGACACCCCTTTCAGGGAACTCAAAACAATAATGAACAAATCTGATAGAGAATTCGTTTAGAGATTCTTGAGGTTCCATTCTAATGTCATTTAGCTTTATCACTACACTTTTCAAATCGTACCTGTGAAAAGCTTGTCGCAATTCACTGGCGAGTTGTTCAAATGAATGGATGGAAGCTTCCGGCAATGTGCGGCACCATTTCTTAGCGCGACCTTCGAAAGTGAGGAAGAAAAGAAAACAAATCAAACCTTCATTGTCAATTTCGTATAACTCACCAAAGTCACAGAAATCTAAAAAGTGTTGGGTTATGGACACCCCATTTTCACCATCAAATTTAAACTGGGACAAGTGATACATAAGTTCATCGGGGATGAAGTATCGAGGCTCATAAAACTCCAACAAAAATCTCGGGAGAACGATTTGGGAATGAGCTATTACAGATATGAGATTAACTGCAGGCTCTCAAGGCTCAGCTTGTCATTTGGCCCTCCTTCTAGTGCCAATTCTGTTGATGGGAAAATCTATCCCATCCAAAAGTAGGGGATCTCCCCGGTAAAAGGTCCCAATTAGACCTTGAACCGTTTGGAATAGCGATCCCATCCGGGGTGTGGGTCCGGCTACCACTGATTTCTCCTTTCTTTGGGTCTCGCTTAACCTTCTATAAAATAGTGGGTACACACCTAATCAACGGATACAAGACATATGATTGATGCATAAAATGTACATGCAGCACTATGAGTAGCAAGAGAAAATAATAAAGAAATGAAGTCCGAAGGAAGTGTCATTAGCAACACTTCATTAGGATCATGCTTGTAAACTGTTCTGACCGCAAAGGAAATAGTTCCTCATGGCAAGAACACCCTTCACTTCCTAAAAGTTTAAATGATAACACAAACGTAGATAAACAAAGTCATCAACATTCGCTAAGAAAGTGAAATAAACTCAACCACCATTAACATACTCAACAAACGGTTATGCAACTGTGATGTGAATTAAAGATGCAGTTCCCTTAATCTAAAGATGTTCAAGAACTGAATATATAATACTCAAGAGTGCTCATACATAAAACAACAGCAGATCCATAAATGGATTTTTCAAAATGCTTGTATTCATCATTAAATGTATAATCTACTGGTAATACAATGTACTCTACGTGAGTCCCAAACCAAAAGCCCCTTTTTTTACAAGCTCCTGAAGGAGTATTTATAATACAAAACCTGCCCTTTGGGCTTCCTTCAATTTTCATCTTCTTGACCGTTGGGCTGCCTTGCAACCCAGTATTTTCTGCGACCTGCGACCTAAGATGTTGTTGCGACCTGCGACCTGAGCTGTTATTGCGACCTATGACCTGACTGGGTCGCGGGGTCGCAGGTTGTAAGAAAATGGCCAAGATGCGACCTTGCGACCTTGTGACTAGGTCGCTGGGTTGCGGGGTCGCAAAAAGGAGGAAAAATGAAGAAATGTGACCTTGCGAATAGGTCACTAGGTCGTGGGGTTGAAATAGGCAGAAGAACTGAAGAGATGCGACCTTGCGACCTTGCAACTAGGTTGCTGGTTCGCGGGGTCGCAAAAAGGAGGAACACCGAAGCAATGCGACCTTGTGACCTTGCAACTAGGTCGCTGGGTCGCGGGGTTGCAAAAAGGAGGAACACCGAAGCAATGCGACCTTGCGACCTTGTGACTAGGTCGCGGGGTCGCGAGTCGCAAAAAGAAGGAACACCGAAGCAATGTGACCTTGCGACCTTGCGACTAGGTCGCTGGGTTGCGGGGTCGCAAAAAGGAGGAACATCGAAGCAATGCAACCTTGTGACCTTGCGACTAGGTCACTGGGTCGCGGGGTCGCAAAAAGGAGGAACACTAAATTAATGTGACCTTGTGACCTTGTGACTAGGTCGCTGGGTCGCGGGGTCGCAAAAGGCGAAAAAATTGAAGATATGCGACCTTGTGACCTGCTGGGATTTGCGACCTCGCGACCTCGGCAGGTCTACGACCTCCAGCCATTCTTTCAAGCTTTGAAAAGATCCATATTGCCCACCAGAGAGGATCCCAGCTTCAGCTTTGCGCGTTGAACACCTCTACCTACAAACAACGTAACACAGGTCACATATCTTCAACATATTGATGCTAAAGTGTAGTTAGTTAGCTAAAGGAAAGATTTAGCAAATAATGCATTTAGACCCTTGTGCGGTCCAGTTTTCTCAGATTGTAAACATGCAGACTCCCATGGCAATCACTGGCTGCCAGAGAGTCTTCACCCACTCCCATGGAGGCTCAACTAATGAATGTAAACCCCGATCTAGAGAAACGACCACTAAGGATGTAATAGGCTTCAGACATGAAGAACAAAATGTTATCCAATTTTGAGATGAAAGTGCAGAGAGCGCTGATGGATAAGATGGCTCGTCTTGAATATGAGAATAAAATTAGTTACTTTCAAAAGTGGCTCTGCATACTCCAAAAACCATCCAGCTACAACACGACCCAATTCATGATATGCTACAGTCCTCCTTTCTTCCACCGAAAACTCTATCAATAGCTGCCTCAAAGTGTGACATATTGATCTCGGTCTTTTCACACTCCACGCTTCATTCATTGTGCAATAAAACTCATCCAGTATGTGCTGATGACAGTGTCGAATACTAATAAATCCATGAAAGGAACCTTGGCACATGAGGTAGTTGAAAACCCATATCATTGCCACGAGAAACCTTTATGGACTGGGATTCTGTATCGGTTATAATTGTTTTAGTTTCGTGGATGAACAATTATACAAGTTATGTATGTCATCGATTTCCCTTTCGTTGCCTCTCTCCTTGAATCGTTTTGTGTACTATGCATGAAAACTCATCCATAATCCAGCAGAATGGCATCCGGTCCTGAAAACAGACTTTTAAAAACTGTAATTATGCAGAGCTGCACTCATAAATACATTAATTTTTGTTGCTATATCACCATTTGAATGCATAACGTGGCTGACACCTTTCTTCTGCTGAATAAAAAGAAACAAATGGTTGTTTCCTATGAAACTAACATTCCACATTAATGGTTGTGCTGGTCCAATGGAGCATTTCACTTTTTCCTGGTGCATCCTACGGTAATGGTAGAGTTGACACAGCTGAAACCATGCCCATGCATTCTAGACAGGATGTTGCCATCATTATTATTTCATTCATGCTAGATGATAGCGAACGATGCCTGCCTCCATCGAAACACTACTTTAGTGACACGTTCCACGTGGTGTCAAGCATGGAGAGGTTACAACGCTCGGCATCTGAAACTTCCACGTGGAGGAGAGCCAAGAATCACACCATGGATTGCCTCTTGCGCGCTGCAACTGCGCTTCCCATAATTAAATTCACCACTGTAACAGTACGCACAAAATGGGAGTGGCAAAAGGAAAATAACCCTCCATGTGGAGCCTTAATCTCGGCGAGAAGTGCATCTCCCAAAATGGAAATCAAGCACAGAACGAGAAACAGCTAATAACGATCATGACTGGTGCTGACAAGAACGAGGAAATCTCTCCATCTCATCATTAAGTAAAAGGAGACCAAATTATCTTATGGCAACGTGAATTAACAACGCAATGCTTGCCACATGTTTTCTCAAACTTTCTAGGGTTACGTCGAATGCTGTGAACGTGAGAAATTTGAATGTCGACAACTGCCTTGCTGCAACTACCACGTGAAAAATTCGATCCTTTGTTTGACTGCTCTACGCTGTGGTTATTATAAAATTGCCACCACAATTCTGCTCCAAATGTTTTAATACTCTGGCATAGAAGCACATGAACATGCTGCAAATTGGTTCTGCGCCATGTCTCCAACGTAACATTGACTGCTACATATATATGCTCCAAACAATTACTGAGTTGGAAAACCTGCCATCGAATGCCACATGTTGCACCATCTCACGTGGTTTGAAACGTATGGCTTCATCCCTTTCACACCTTAGTTGCACGCACCATAGTTATTATGACATGTCACCATGGTTTGTTATACACTCTGCCTCGTGCTTTAGTTGAAAAGTCGACCGCCATGCAGATATATCAACAGTTACGTTTGGCTCCATGCAATGTAAATATGCACCTTTGGCTCCATGCAACGACTTTGGACCATTGAATATATATATATATATATATATATATATATCTGCTCCCAAATATTTACCATAGGCAGAAAACCTGCCTTCGACCTTTTTCGCCCATTTGTAACGCACCATACACTCCTAAAGGTTTTTCATAATATCCCGTCCCATGTTTTAACATACACTTCGGCCATTATATGTATACACTCCATATGTTTAACATGGACTAAAACATTCGGCATACCATATGTGTTTGTGCTCTAGCACAATGTTTTGAAATGTCACCTTGGTCCAGAGAGAGTGTGCCCTCCATGTAGCTTAGGTCTAACAAACATGCTTCCCCTCAAAGGTGTGTTTAGATATTTGTGCCAAAATTGTAATGCACCAATTTGCTAGAGTTCTCAACACAACTCAAAATCATTGTTGGTTCAGAAGAATGGCCTTTTATAGGATTTGACAAAATGTACCTTGCCATTATCAGATGTATCTTAAGCAATTAAAGACTTATAACGAAGAGCTTCCTTCTATGTTGTCATGATGGGTCAAATTCGTGCAGGCCATACATTATTATGGACCTCAAATCGCCACCTGCTATACTGTCTGATCTATGTGCTTTTGGATCAACATCGTCATGGCCAATCACATTGTGACCAGCTGCAATAATATGTGGGCCCTTTGCTTTATTTCCTCCTTGACTTTGTTTAATTCTTATTGCCAAAACATGATGCATCTGATCAACGCGATGATCACTCTATAATGCTTGCTTGTTAACTCGAGGATCCCGGTCCTTCTTCGAATGACTCCAGCTCCACACCATTGAAAGATAAGAATGGTTACATGTCTTTCGTAGTTGTACCACAATATTTTGTAAAGGATTGATGCTGAGTGCCTGAACCACTTGTTTGAAGCTGGGCAACTCTTGATGCAATACAGATACATAAATTTCTTCTGAAGTGGGACCAAATGGAGCCAGTACGGTAACCCCAGAAAGTGGTGACAATGTAAGAGTTCCATTCTTGAAAAATAATGTTTTTGCATGCCAAAGCATGAAACCAGGCACACTATATCTTAGCAGATTGAACTGTTTGCAACAAAAAGAGCCACAGGAATTTTCGTTGATCTTTCAAGTAAGCCAATAAACTTATTGCCTCCCATGTGTTCCCAAGTCCCATTGTGACTGCAATTTCCCTTGACTGGCATGGTCTTATTTCCTGCGTACATGCAATAGATGTCCTCCGCTTCTCATGTTTCAACTCGTACTGCTCTTATCCTTCTCATCGGTGTGGTGATGAAATTTATGAGTATATCACCTGTGGGATCGACCTGTATCTAACATTATACACCAGTTAGTTTACAGTTACATTTTAAAGAATGGTGCACCCAAAATGATAAATATTAGACTACGAGCTCGCCGAAATGCTAAAACAAAGTGCCTGGACAATCCATGATGCAAGCGTTCTTAATGTAACTACACACAAGTTTCCTGTCGAATATATGCATGGTGATCCTTTGCACATGGCGTGATTGCAGCGACAACATTTGATCATGATGGTGAGAAAACTCATGAGGGGTTTGAGATGGGTCGATAGGATGTCACTGACTGCAGATCGGGTGAAGGACGTTAACGCCTAAGTGAGCAGAGGGGAACCCGAAATTTGAAATATACCCAAAATTTTGGGTGGTGTTGTAGCGGCTACAACAAACTTATAGAATATGCTCACCATGTCTAAAAACAGACATACACTTAAAAATAGTCTGCGGGCCCCACTTAGTGAAGGTGCTTAATTTTCACTAAGCTCATCACCTTGTTGAATCTCAACAAACCAAGAGGGATAAAATTGAACTTCAAGGGGAGTTCAAGAAGATAAAACCCCTGAACTTTGATGGTGAGGTTGAAGAAGAAGTTGAAGCCTCGTTAAATAATATGAAAAAATACTTCTAGATCTATGAGTATGGTGAAAACATTAAAGATAGATTGGAAATATATGAACTATAGGGTAAAGCCAGCTTATGGTGGGAAGAAATAAAAAATTGTTCGGAAAATTGAGGAATCCAAAAGAATTTAAAAAATAAATATCTAATAGAATAGCTCATCATGAACATGTGAAGGAGTTTCATGAATTGAGATTGGGTGAGTTGACAATAGATGGGTTTGTAACAAGGTTCACATCCTAGTTGAGATATGTGTTATATATTCAGGATGAGAAGGCTAAGGTGTATTGTTTGAACAACATCCTTCTTGCCTTCATGAAGGAAAATTTGGAGTTTTAAAATCCAAAAACAATGGATGAAGTGATTCAGAAAGCTTGAATTTGATGTAAACAAATGAAGAAAAAATGAGAAATAAGTAGTAGTGGTCCCTTCAGAAAGGGAGAAAAATTTTCTGAATAGTAAAAATGTAAAAAATATTAGTGGAAATAATGTGCACAGAAAAAACCAAAACAATTTTGCTAGAAGGAATCCGCAAAAATATGTATTACAAACTGACAGTAGGCAGACTAAAGTGGTAGGAAAATAAGAAAAAAATTAGCAAGAGAAACCTCATCTGCAATTTTGGGGATGTGGAGAGTCCATGATTATAAAAAAATTTCTTGTCATGCCCAAATGGAGAAGGTTGCTAATGTGTAAGAAGCCTCTATAGTGGGAGAGGTGGCTATAAGAATACCTAGAAAAAATGTAACCCTAGATGATAATCAAGCAGAATATCAACCCACAATGATAAAAATGGAAGGTAATAAATATATCCACTCTATTTCTATTTTAGTAGACGAAGGTGCAAGTAGAAAAATGTCATTTACAGATGATTAAATTTAAAAATCCCTAGTTGGTGCAATTAGCTATGTGATGTAAGAAGGGAATGAATTCTAAGAATGAGAAAGGTTATATTAAAATAGGAGAGAAAAAAATTCAAGTGGATTTAAATATATTACCCCTAGGCTCATATGATGTATTAATTGGAATGGATTTGTTAGAGAATAATTGGTCCCTAGTGAATTGTAAAGAGAAAATTGTTAGTTTCCTTAATGAATAGGACCTCAAACATGAGATTTAAGGGGTGAAAATAGATGTTAAGTTGTGACCTATTACAGTTAATTAGTGAGGAAAATGTATCTGGAAGGGTTGACAAATATATGTTGTGCAAGTGGGCTATACTAATTCTAAAAAGAAGACCCCTTTTATCAAAAAATTTCCAATCATACAAGAATTTATTGATGCATTTACATAATAAATACTCAGCTTCCACTTAAGCGAGACATTGATTTCATCATTGAATTAGTTCCAGGAGCAACCCATGTATCCATAACTCCTTATTGTATGATTATACCTGAATTACCAAAACTGCAAATTTAGTTGCAAGAGCTCCTAGATAAAGGCTATATTCAAACAAGTGTGTCACCTTAGGGATCTCTCGTATTATTTGTAAGGAAAAACAATGGTACACTATGATTATTTATCAATTATAGAAAATTAAATAAGCTTACGATTAAATAAAAGTACAACCTGCCTTGAATGGATGAAATATTTGATCAAAAATATATTTACGCTCAAGGTATCACCAGATTCGTATAAAAGATGAAAATATTTGTAAGAAAGTGTTTCAAAAATTCTATGATCATTATGAGTTTGTGGTATTTCCCTTCAGGCTTATCAATGCCCGCGCCAACTTTATGAGTCTCATGAGTGGTATATTTTATTCATATGTTTATAACTTTGTCTCAATATTCATTAATGACATTATAATTTACTTAAGGAACATGGAGGAGTGTAAGAAACATTTAAGGATAATACTAAAAACATTAGGTGACAATCAACTTTATGATAAATACATCAACTTGATTTCTACAAGGATAAAATCTGATATTTAGGACACATTATCTTATCAGAAGGTATATTCGTAGATCCTGAAAAGATTAAAAACATCGTGGAATTATCTGCTCCTATAAATGTTGCGGATATTCAGTCTTCTATGGGGTTGGTAGGATATTACTGTCGTTTTATAGAGGGGTTCTCTGATATTTTGTATCCTATAACTTCACTTCTGAAAAAAGGGAAAAGTTTTTAATTGGGCATATAAATTCCAAAAAAAAATTGAGTAGCTGAAACATGCATTGACCTCAGCTTCTGTAATGAAATTAGAAAATCTAGAAGAAGAGTACATAGTGTGCACTAATTCTTGTCAAGATGGAGTTAGAGGAGTGTTTATGCATGAAGAAATAGTGATAGATTATTAATATCGTAAGTTGAAAGATCATGAGAAATGGTACTTTTCTTATGATTTGGAGTTGGTTGTGGTAGTTCATGATCTAAAGGTATGGTGACATTATTTGTTGGGGAAGAAATTTATTTTAATGTTTGATCATAGCATCTTAAAACATTTTTTTTTAATCAACATAATATAAATTCTCACTAAGCTAGATGGATTTCTTTCCTTAGCGAATTTGAATTCGATATAAGACACATTAAGGGGAAGGAAAATTGGGTAGCTGATGCATTAACTAGAAAAATACATTGTGTTTATGAAATTTCTTATAGTCAAGTAGAAACTAAATTTTCTAAGAAAATTAAGAAAGTTTCTCATAAATACCATGAATACAAACTCCTATGGAAACAAGCAAGTTTGGCACAAAAATCGGATGAGAAATTCGATTATGGAAAAAATAGTGATGAAATGGTGACCTTTAGAGGTAGGATATATGTTCCTCACCAAAACACTATTAAGAAATTTATGCTAGATGAATTTCATTAAATTCCATATGTTTCCCACCCGGGTTATCAAAAGATATTTTTTGTAATCAAACAAGAATAATTTTGGCCACGAATGAGAAACAATATTACAAAATATTTGGCAAGGTGCCTAGAATGCCAACAATTAAAGGTGGAGCACCAACATCCTACTATTTTGATCTACCCATTACCCATACTTGAATGGAAATGGGACACAATCACTTTGTATTTTGTTACAAGATTGCTTAAAATAGAAAGGAAAAAATATTCCATCTTAGTAGTGGTGGAAAAACTGAGCAAGATAGCCCATTTTATATTGGTTAAATCTACATTCAAGAATGTTGAAATTGAAGATATATTCATGAAAGAGGTATTTTTATTGCATAATATACCTTAGGTGGTGATTTTAGATAGGGCTGCCAAATTTACATCATCTTTTTGGAAATTCCTCTTTACGAGTTTGGGTACCCAAATTCAGTTCAGTGCAGCATATCACCCTCAAAATGATGGGGATACTGAGCATTCGAATCAGGTGCTGGAAGATATGTTGTGTGTGTATGTAATGAATAACCCAAATAAGTGGCAGGAATATCTCCACATAGTTGAGTTTTCTTACAGTGAAAACTACCATGAATCCTTGGGAATGAGTCCTTTTGAAGTGCTATATGGGATAATATATTTGATACCCACCAATTGGAATAAATTTTATGATAAATTAATGTTAGGACCTAACATGTTAGTTGAAATGGAACAAGAAATGAGGAAATTCCTCCAAAATTTACAGGCTTCCCAAGATAGGAAAAAATCATATGTGGATAGAAAGAGAGTTTATAGAGAGTTCCAACTATGGGATAATGTTTACATCAGAGATAAGCCTAAAACAAGTAACTTGCAGTGGGGAAGTTTTTAAAAATTAGCACCTAGTAATTATGGACATTTTATGGACATTTCCAGGTTCTAGAAAGAATTGTGTTAGTTGTGTATCAATTGGAATTGCCTAGTAATTTGTTCCATGTTTCAGTACTAAGAAAATATGTGTGTGACCCTAGACATGTGATTAAAGATTAGGATGTGCAGATGAAATGAGAATAAAATTTTATGTTCAATTGTAAAATTATATATATAGAGTATGATTTGTATAGAATAATGTTAAGTTTTGAATGTGGTACAGGCTGAACCAAAAAATAATTTTCTGGTAGAGCCTCTACATTTTATGGATAAGAGAGAAATAATATTATGGAGGTGATCTATCACCCATGTTAAAGAGAAATGGAATCACCTTAGCCAAGAGGAGGCCACCTTGGAAGACGAGGACTTTATTCTAAAATAATATCCTGACTTGTTCCAAAGGGTTGTATTAGACACCTAGGACAGTGTGGTGCACAAGGGGGGGGATGTAACACCGTGGGATGCATACATTAGTATGGTTACTTTCATTTTAATTATATAAGTAGTTTTGATTTGGGTATGTTGGTTGGAACTTGTGGCTCGGTGAAAGATCATAGTGGGAATTTTAATAAATTTTGTTGATTAGAAATAGAAAAGGTATGTTTAAAAAGATTATAATATATACGAAGAGTAAAGAACTCCAAACCTCCATACAATTTGGAAAACAGTTAGAAAAAAATATCACTTTCTGTCTTCCTAGAGAAAGGAAAAATATTTGAGGATGGCTAGAGCTAGTGGGAGGATTGAGAGAAGAGAAGTGAAAATTTGAGGAATAGAATCCTTATAGAAGTTTTTGTAAGGGGTAGAGTCCTACCAGGTTTGAGGTATTTTGAGCAACACACCAAGCCAGTGGAACCCTCAAACAAAAAATCTTGAGAAAATAAAATTTTGAGTTGAACTAGTAAGTCTTGAGGTTACTAATGGATTGACTTAATTGAATATTTTACCTCTCTGGAGCAAGGAATATTGAGGGAGAGTCTAGACGTCATATCCAGTCTCGTGGTTGGATGGATTCATCTTCTTAGGTGCTAACAATTTATTTAAGACACACACAGATAAGTCTCTTACAATCTCTATATATATAAATAGTAATATTTTTGCAATAGTGTTACTTTCGGTTAAATCATATTCTTAAATTACATTCTATGTAGCAGTTTTCAAGGGACTAGTCCCAAAATTACCCAGAACCTGTTATTAGTCGGCCATAAACAACTATTAGCCACCGAGGTAAGGAAAAAGAAAAATAGAAGTGCATTTAATAATAAAACTACATTGCCATATTCATTTATAGATAGAAGGGGAAAAACATAGATGTGGATGTATTAATGATTATATAAACATGAATGAAAAACAATATGCATACACTTGTTTACAAAAAACAAATTAAAACATTTTCATGCACCATGCATGTGGAGACAAATATAATAATGAAAACTAACATTGATAAAGCATAAACTAGGACATAATCATAGTAAGCCCACGAGTATTGATTATGGGCCAAAATATTACGATATAATGACTTATGTTCAAGACATGGAATTATGAAAATAAACAACATGCTATTGGGCATCCATTTTGTCTAGGTTTTCATAATTTTTGTTGAATAACTCTTATGCATGCACCAGGTGTTTATAGTCATTTTTATGCATTATTGGGATATTATAAAGGCATTCAGGAGGTAATATGTTATTGATTCATGATTTCTACTTGTTTTGATAATATTAAATGATTTGGTGTCAAAATATCACCAATAGCATGCTCTCCCTTTGGCAGGTGTACAGTTCCTATTCCAGCAGTTCCATCCATGTTCCAGTAGTTCAGTTCTTGTTCCCGCAGTGAAAATCCTATTCTAACCTCCAAAATTTTCATACATCGAGTTGTTATAATGGAAAACAATCATATGGGTTTTGAAGAGCAGGTGTTCAATATGCTGATGTGCACCCTCAATCACACCTAGGTCTTCAAAGCAATGCATAAGGCTAAGGTCAAATTACTTGGTCAAACTATCTTGTGTAAAGTTACAAAGTTTCTTAACAGCTTTATATGCCAAATGGACATGATTACAATCATTTCAAGGTTTGATACTAATTTTTATATTTTTGTGGTACCACAGATCGATGTGAATCTAGCAAATGATTGAACCTCTTATTTTTGGTACAGAAACGAGTTTACAGTCTCTAAAATTGTATCTTCTTATTACCTTCGATTGGAGTAACTAAGAGGGAGCTTTGTTATAAATATGAAGGTTGCATACTGTAGAGGGATATATAAAATCATTGTATTTTGTAGATCACATTCTGAAAGATAGAGGTTGATTTAATTGTATAAGGAAGGGAGGAGGCTGTGTGCCCAGTGGGATGATCCCTAGAGGGGACCACTAGAGCCAAGCTCTAAATTGTTTGGCATCTATGTAAACAAGCCTTTAGTATTAATACAAGTTGGAATTCAATGTGTTTCTATTATTCTTTTGAATCTTCTGGGATTATGATTTAAATATTGCAAGGGCAGCGAACTGGGTGGTTTGGGCCCACTAGCCAGTATGTCGCCCCATACCTCTTAGGATTCTTTTGCATTCTATTTTCGTAAAGGCATAGTGTGTAAGTTTGATTTGATATAGCTTTTCAAATTCATTCCATAATTCTTATTTATGCTCTGATAATTTGATATTTTGAATTTCATTCCATAGTTCCTTTTCATTTTTGTGATCATTGAAGTTTGATTAATGATATGATTGTTTTCTTGGAATATATTTTTTCTCAAGACTGAGATAAGGAAGACAAAGTATAGATAATGACTTTTTTCTTACTGCATGTCTCATTTATATTACAGGTAAGTGTGATACTTACTATGATTTCATTTGCTGCATAATGAGGTTTACTTTTAGGAGAAAGTATTTAATGATTCTATAAGATCAGGGGGACCTTGGAGGTAGTAGGAAATTTATTTATCTTATTCGTTTCTATTGCACAAATTCCTTATATTTGAGCATTGAATTATATATATAGAAGTAGTGTATATATAGTTGAGATTCCTTTTTAAATCATTCAATGATTTCATTAGACTAGTTGGCATGAAGTTGCTTTATGCTTCCTAGTTTATTCCATGTTTTCTATTGCAATATAACGTTAGTCCTTTGAGAGGCTTTACATTCTTTATTTCCTAAAACATATGTCAATTTTACTAGAATCTACATTTCCTTGTCCCATGGATAACTGAGGCATACTTTCTACAGGAGTCACTCAACCCAAAAGAGGAGCTAGAACTATATTTACAGTGTGATTGCTTTATTTTTAAATGTCTAGTTCCTTTTCCTAAATGATGCCTTTTTTAATTTTTTTTCAAGACCTTTATTTTTATTCCACAGATCCCTGAGGTCTTATTCTGGCATATATTATGCTACACCTCTAATCTTACGAAACTGGATTGATGATTTAAATGATGCTATAAATCTTGCATTTATACCACCCAAAATTATGGCCTCGTTGATGGGGAGGTGTTGTAGGATAAGGACTCAACAATTGGTCATGATTTTCCCTACCCTTTGCAATTGATTTTTTAGATTAGTTAGATTATGCTTGCTTGCTGAAGCATACTGGACAGTATTTCCAGAGAGCTCACATGGAAATTTTTCCTTACTGCAAGTGATTTTTTCCTTTACTGCAAAGTGTGATGACTAATTTGTTTCCATTACAACAATTCGTTTTTTCCCTTATTGCAAAGTGTGATGTTTGATTTGATTCCTTTAAAACAATTCATTTTTTTACTGCAAAGTGTGATGCTTGATTTACTACAATTGATTTTTTAAAAGAGTGATTTTATTTACTGCAAAGTGTGATGATGGGGTGTTTTCTTAACTTCAATTGAATATTATTTAGTTTTGAAAGTGTGTTTTTCTTGTTAATTTTACAATCCTAGATTGTTTCTTTTAGCAACAATTAAAGTTTCAAGTTAGTGTGTTCCTATTTTTCTCATACTAAAAGAACCCCCCACTCTAAATCCATGTGCTAGCAAGAATATGCTAGGATGTGTGATGTTATTCCAAGAATGATCTCAAATATTAGCAGAAGACAGGGTCTCTGCTTCACAAAAAGAACACATTTTGGAATCAATTAGAAATAGTTATATTCCTCTGGAGGAAAATAATCATTAAGGTCCATAATATTCTCCTAGGGAAACCGAGAAGCCATGGATCATGCTTGAGGAGGAGACAACACCAGAAACTGAGATTAAAGAACCTCCATCTGGTCTAGCCTACACTTTAGGGGATGAACATGGAAATTTGGAGGATTTTCATGATGCACTGGATGTTCCCATGAATCAAATGACCAAGATTATATGCATCCCATAGAATCTTGGTTTCAGATGACTATCAGTATCCGCTCCTCCTTTATCATTCTACAATTTGTAGTATCACATCAGATAATGTAGTTGGTTCCTCATGTTGTGGTATTTTCTCGAATACACTTTTCAAATTTTAACATGAATAGATTTATCCTCTTGTTGCACACATGGTTGCATTGGAAGTACTTATATACTTGAAATGGAAGTCTTCTTCTTCTTATGGTAGAGAAGGATATAAGAATAAATAAATTCTATGAATAAAGATGTTACAACAATGTTATTAGGGCTCCGACTTCCAAAAGCATAACCACTGAAACTACTTGTGACCCACATTGGTTGTTAACACACACATATGTGGTAAGTGTTTTTGACTATGATTCACTCTAATACCTCATGATTTTGAAAAAGTGACCATGATTAATAATTCTAATGAGTTTTCATCTAAGATATATATTTTTAATTTCCCTTAGAAGGTATCAATGGAAAACCTTCTATGGTGGACCACTCTTGTAAACATCATAATGATCCATTCATGAGAAAACTAGCATTATCAATTCAAATAATCTTTCAATCATTATCTGATACATATTAATTAAATGAATCTTTAGGATAGAGGAACTAGCCAATAATGGTTAGTCATTAAAATATTTTCACACCATTCCATACTCTTAAGGAGTATATCTTCCTCCCCATTATAAAGTAACCTTCAAAGTTAATTATAATCATATTTTACAAAATATTTATGGGAGGATAGGAGGTCTCATGATGAGTCGACCTACCACGATCATGAGACCTAACATGCATGACAATACTACTACTAGCCACCAAGTTAAAGTAATGGCTTTCAATTGAAAATATAGAATACAAGAGGTCTCATCACGAGTTGGCCTATTCATCAATGTTGCTTCTTGTGAGTGGAACTTCCATCAGCTTGTTTCCAGGCTAGGACAGTAGCCTTCATCTAATTTTAAAAATAAAAAAAAAGGTAACTCTGAATTTATATCTAGTAAGTGGGACACAAACATTTCATTGGGTTAAATGACATATTTGCAGATGCTATAGACGCCTGCAAGCAAAAATGGCTATGTCTATGTTATAAAAGTTAATTGAATACTATGATTTACTCAATTATCTTTCTCTTTCCATAAAAATTATAATTTTATTTTTTGGACAATGATTTGAAGACAATTTGATCGGGATGCTTTGATTTATATTTTTCAAAAATTAGGAATATTTAACGACTATGGTACCCTTGGTAAAGGTAATTCTTTGTACTGGAATGAGAAGAAATTCAATTCTGCACCTGGATTACGACAAAATTTAGAGTGGTCAATGAATAATTTGTTGATTGATACAAGAAGGTGTCATTTTTGTTTCCCTCTTCTAGTATCATAACTCACATCGATTTTTCTTACATGATATTTAGAGTGATGAATTACTCAGTTATGATTACTCACAAGGTGTTGATGGAAAAAAATGTGTGTTGATTGTGGGTGCCTCTGAATAACCACTACAGGTCTAGGTGTAGGATTTCTAGAGTAGTTGTAGGATTTCTATAGTAGTTGCATGATTGCTATAGCTGGTACATGAACCTTATGGCAGTATTCTTGAAATTGCACCTCTTCTAGCAAATATTTTTTTATGATTAGTGTTAATGCTCTAAAAATGTAATTCTGAAAATAAACCTATGAAAATCAGGGGTTTATTTGGGACAAGATATTAGATATGTATTATCTATCATAATGGTGCAATACTTTTTAATGTTTTGTACAAGTAATTCTTTCCTGCACCTGATATTGCTGTATGATGACCTTCCTTTCACATCAAATATTTCTTCCCCTTGATAATTATTGCACTTGATGCTTCAACAAGGGTTTTTGGCACTATAATTATGATGTTGCAGGAAACTTTAAAATGAGGTATTGGTCCTTCGTTGATCATTAATATTTAAGTATTTCCCCCCTAATATCTTCCATGAGTTTGCATTAGGTACTCCATGCTCTAGAATTTCAATAAATATTATGGTATATTTAATATATGTGAAGATATTTTAATGTTTTTGAATACTAATGAAAAGTGTCCACGTCTAGAAAGCTCTGAACTCATAGTAATGCTTTTTTTTTTTACATCATGGGAATGTCTGTCGAATGCTTATAATACTACTAATGTACATTCGATCCAACACTTATTTGACTACGGTAGTCATGTTAAGAAAGGAGGACGAGGCTTGTCTTTAATCATTTTCATGATTGAATAATTTTTTGATACCAAACCTCCATCATCCTTTTGATAAATAATATGTACTTCGACATTTATACATCAAAAAAACTTCATATGATATGAATCATGAGCAGTTATGCCACTCAGGAAAAATGAACCGACCTACCCAATATGTTTAAGATCGTTCGATCCTATATGATTTAAGTATTTCTTAAAGCATAATGGTTTCACTTCTTATTTTTAATCATCTTGTCCATTCCTAGAGTGCATATCACATACGCAGTCTATTAAATCCATGTTAAATATATGGCCTATATGGCCACCATGAGCCCACATCTGGAGGAGCTAGAGAAAACTCCACGAATACAATGTATGCAAACTGAATTTGATCAAGGAGGAGGACATGAATTCATGGCTAAGGTTCAGGGGTCTGAAGATGAATTTACATTGCAATTGTCACAAGGATTCAATGGGAAGGTAACTTGAATTAGCGATTTGACTATGAATGTGACTAAGAAGACCATTGCCCGAGCAACTGGATTACCACTAGAAGGAATTAAATGGTTCAAGAATAAATGGGTAGACAAACAATGAAGTATGAAATTTCTCAAAGCATGACACTAGGAATTCAATTAGGCAAAGGGGATATCATGTTCCCAAATCAGAGATGAGTGGTGAGCTCCTATCCTCATCCTCCAAAAATATTTCACCTGCGAAGGCAGGTATGCAACAATATTTTTATATCATATTGGTTTGGTGGTACATTTCACTAGAGAGAAGAAGATAAAATCCCTTATTTCTTGTTAAAAGGCCTACAAATGATGTCACAAGGAGTCTGTAGAGTTGTTAAAACCCCTAGGACAAGACTTTATCATTACAAGCTTATCAAAATATTGATTGTGGATGAGCTAGGTATAACAAATGATAGATGGGATGAATTTCTTCAACGTAATGGGTTTATAACAGGCATTGAAAAACCAACACCGAACTTATTTTTAAATTGCGAGGAAAAAAATACTCTAGAGAAAAATTAAATGGAAAATATCCTCTCCTCACATATTGAGGCAAACAAATCTAGACACCACTATAACCCCTACAACGTTATAATTTTAACCTCAAACCCTAATTGTTGGATGAAGGGTTACACGTAGCACTATGAAAACCACTCAACCTCCTTCCAGAAAATTGGAGCCTAAAGCCATAGATTTAGATCAAGAGGAAGAAGAAATAGTAAAAGAAATTACAGGTGCCACTGATGGAGAAATATAAAAAATTCAAATATTTGAAGAATTTACTGCAAAATTTATGTCCCAAATTAAAAATTCGGTAAGTGATCAAGTCAATGAACCAATTATAGGGATAAATCAATTAGAAAACCCTATAAAAGAAGAAGTTCAATTCAAAAATCCTATGATAGAAGTAAACTTGGGGTTTTAATTTTGATTTGATCCTCCTGTAGCAGAAACCATTGTCGTTCACTCCACCAATCAATAGAGATCAGAATGGTCCATTGATGGGTATACATTTAGGAATAAAAATAGGACGATAAAGGTATTGAAGAAGAAGATACATGAGCTTATTGTTTGTGAAGAAAATGTGAAAGGGGAGAACAAATATTTGGAGAAATTTTGTATTAAGATGCATGATAAAAACATCAGGCTAAGTGTTAAGAATGATAAGTCGTAGAAGTTGGCCAAGGATTGGATCAAGCAAGAAAATTATTATCCTCCCCATAACAGGATCTTAAAAATGGAAATTAAATTGGTCAGAAGCATGAAGGGAAAGAACCCGAAAATTTCAATTAATATAGTTTGGATCTAGGCCACAACCTTGCATTTTCTAAATTTCAAATTCCATCTTATTATTTGGCTTGCACGAGGACATGCAAGAAGATCAATGTGGGGGGAGTGTTGAACCTCCATTTTGTCTAGGTTTTCATACTTTTTGTTGAATAACTCTTATGCCTGCACAAGGTGTTTATAGTCATTTTATGCATTATTGGGCTATTATGGAGGCATTCAAGAGGAAATATGTTATTGATTCATGAATTATATTTGTTTTGATAATTTGAAAGGATTTGGTGTAAAAATATCACTAATAGTAGGATTTTCTTGTGGCGAGTGTACAGTTCTTGTTCCAGAAGTTCAATTCCTGCTCCAACCGTGCAAATCCTGTTCTCACCTCCATGATTTTCATACATTGAGTTGTCATGATGGAAAAGAATCATATGGTTTTTGAAGAGCAGGTATTAAATATGCTAATGTATTCCCTCAATCACACCTAGGTCTTCAAAGTGATTTGTAGGGCTAAGGTCAAAGTACTTGGTCAAATTGTCTTGTATAAAGTTATAAAGTTTGTTAACAACATGATATCCCCAATTGAGATGATGGCAAGGATTAAATGGTTCAATACCAATTTTTGTATCTATGTGGAACCTCAGATCGATGGGAATCCAGTTAATAATTGAACCTCTAATTTTTGGCACAAAAACCAATTTACAGTCTCCAAACTTGTATACGTTGATTACCATTGATTGGAGTAGCTAGGAGGAAACACTATTATAAATATGAAGGCTTCATAATGTAGAGGTATACAGAAAATCATTGTATTGTGTAGATCACATTCTAAAATACAAAGATTTATTTCATTGTGTAAGAAAGGGAGGAGGTTGTGTGATCAATGGGATGATCCCTAGAGGGGACGGCTGGAGCCAACCTCTGTATTGTTTGATGTCTACGTAAAAAAGAATTCGGTATTAATTCGAGATGGAATTAAAATTATGTCTATTATTCTTTTAAACCTTCTGGGATTGTGATTTAACCATTTCAAGGGCAACGAGTTGGGTGGTTTGGGCCCACCAGCCATTCTGTTGCCCCATACATCTTAGGATTCTTCTGCATTATATTTTGATAAATGCATTGTGTGTAAGTGTGATTTCATATAGATTTACAACTTCATTCCATAACTCTTCTTTATGCTTTGATAATTTGATATTCGTAATTTCATTCCAAATTTATTTCTCATTTCTCTGATTAGTGGAGTTTGATTAATGATATCGTTTTTTTCATGGAATATATTGTTTCTGAAGACTCAAATAAGGAAGAAAAAGTATATATAATGAATTTTTTCTTACTATATCTCTCATTTATATTACAATTTAAGTGTGATCCATACCCTGATCTCATTTTCTACATAACGAGGTTTACTTTCAGGAGAAAGTATTTAATGATTCTATAAGATCAGGGTGAGCTTGGAAGTAGTATGAAATGTATTTATTTTTTTTGTTTCTATTGCACACTTTCATTACAGTTGAGCACTGAACTATTTCTAGAGAAGAAGTGTATATATAGTTTAGATTCCTTTTAAATAATTCAATGATTTCTTTATATTAGTTGGAATGAAGTTGCTTTATGCTTCCTAATTTATTCCATGCTTTCCGTTGCAACATAGAAATAATCATCTAAGATCTTTGCATTATTTATTTCCTGAATGATTTTTCAGTTTGAGTCGAATATACATTTCCCTGTCCCTTGGATAACTAAGGAATACTTTCTGCAGGAGTCATTCAATTGAGAAGCGGAGCCAGAAGTAGATATAAAGTGTGATTTCTTTATTTTAAGATGTGTTGTTCCTTTTCCTAAATGATACCTTTTTTAATTGGTTTTAAAGAGCTTGATTTTTATTCCACAGATCCTCGAGCTATTCTTCTGGCATATATTATGCCACAAATATAAGCTTACCAACCCAGATTGATAATTTAAATGTTTGTGTAAATATTTCATTTATACCACGATAAATTTGATTTGATATAGCTTTTCAAATTCATTCCATAATTCTTATTTATGCTTTGATAATTTGCTATTTGGAATTTCATTCCATAGTTCCTTTTCATTTTTGTGATCATTGAAGTTTGATTAATGATATGATTGTTTTCTTGGAATATATTTTTTCTCAAGACTGAGACAAGGAAGACAAAGTATAGATAATGACTTTTTTCTTACTGCATGTCTCACTTATATTACAGGTAAGTGTGATACTTACTATGATTTCATTTGCTGCATAAGGAGGTTTACTTTTAGGAGAAAGTATTTAATGATTCTATAAGATCAGGGGGACCTTGGAGGTAGTAGGAAATTTATTTATCTTATTCATTTCTATTGCACAAATTCCTTATATTTGAGCATTGAATTATATATATAGAAGTAGTGTATATATAGTTGAGATTCCTTTTTAAATCATTCAATGATTTCATTAGACTAGTTGGCATGAAGTTGCTTTATGCTTCCTAGTTTATTTCATGTTTTCTATTGCAATATAGCATTAGTCCTTTGAGAGGCTTTACATTCTTTATTTCCTAAACATATGTCAATTTTACTAGAATCTACATTTCCTTGTCCCATGGATAACTGAGGCATACTTTCTATAGGAGTCACTCAACCCAAAAGAGGAGCTAGAACTATATTTACAGTGTGATTTCTTTATTTTTAAATGTCTAGTTCCTTTTCCTAAATGATGCCTTTTTTAATTTTTTTTCAAGACCTTTATTTTTATTCCACAGATCCATGAGGCCTTATTCTGGCATATATTATGCTACACCTCTAATCTTACGAAACTGGATTGATGATTTAAATGATGCTATAAATCTTACATTTATACCACCCAAAATTATGGCCTCGTTGCTGGGGAGGTGTTGTAGGATAAGGACTCAACGATTGGTCATGATTTTCCCTACCCTTTGCAATTGATTTTTTAGATTAGTTAGATTATGCTTGCTTGCTGAAGCATACTGGACAGTATTTCCAGAGAGCTCACATGGAAATTTTTCCTTACTGCAAGTGATTTTTTCCTTTACTGCAAAGTGTGATGCTTGATTTACTACAATTGAGTTTTTAAAAGAGTGATTTTATTTACTGCAAAGTGTGATGATGGGGTGTTTTCTTAACTTCAATTGAATATTATTTAGTTTTCAAAGTGTGTTTTCCTTGTTAATTTTACAATCCTAGATTGTTTCTTTTAGCCACAATTAAAGTTTCAAGTTAGTGTGTTCCTATTTTTCTCATACTAAAAGAACCCCCCACTCTAAATCATGTGCTAGAAAGAATATGCTAGGATGTGTGATGTTATTCCAAGAATGATCTCAAATATTAGCAGAAGACAGGGTCTCTGCTTCACAAAAAGAACACATTTTGGCATCAATTAGAAATAGGTATATTCCTCTGGAGGAAAAGAATCATTAAGGTCCATAATATTCTCCTAGGGAAACCGAGAAGCCATGGATCATGCTTGAAGAGGAGACAACACCAGAAACTGAGATTAAAGAACCTCCATCTGATCTAGCCTACACTTTAGGGGATGAACATGGAAATTTGGAGGATTTTCATGATGCACTGGATGTTCCCATGAATCAAATGACCAAGATTATATGCATCCCATAGAATCTTGGTTTCAGATGACTATTAGTATCCGCTCCTCCTTTATCATTCTACAATTTGTAGTATCACATGAGATAATGTAGTTAGTTCCTCATGTTGTGGTATTTTCTCGAATATACTTTTCAAATTTTAACATGAATAGATTTATCCTCTTGTTGCACACATGGTTGCATTGGAAGTACTTATATACTTAAAATGGAAGTCTTCTTCTTCTTATGGTAGAGAAGGATATAAGAATAAATCAATTCTATGAATAAAGATGTTACAACAATGTTATTAGGGCTCCGACTTCCAAAAGCATAACCACTGAAACTACTTGTGACCCACATTGGTAGTTAACACACACATATGTGGTAAGTGTTTTTGACTATGATTCACTCTAATACCTCATGATTTTGAAAAAGTGACCATGATTAATAATTCTAATGAGTTTTCATCTAAGATATATATTTTTAGTTTCCCTTAGAAGGTATCAATGGAAAACCTTCTATGGTGGACCACTCTTGTAAACATCATAATGATCCATTCATGAGAAAACTAGCATTATCAATTCAAATAATCTTTCAATCATTATTTGATACATATTAATTAAATGAATCTTTAGGATAGAGGAACTAGCCAATAATGGTTAGTCATTAAAAGCTTTTCACGCCATTCCATACTCTTAAGGAGTATATCTTCCTCCCCATTATAAAGTAACCTTCAAAGTTAGTTATAATCATATTTTACAAAATATTTATGGGAGGATAGGAGGTCTCATGATGAGTCGACCTACCACGATCATGAGACCTAACATGCATGACATTACTACTACTAGCCACCAAGTTAAAGTAATGGCTTTCAATTGAAAATATAGAATACAAGAGGTCTCATCACGAGTTGGCCTATTCATCAATGTTACTTCTTTTGAGTGGAACTTCCATCAGCTTTTTTCCAGGCTAGGACAGTAGCCTTCATCTAATTTTAAAAATAAAAAAAAGGTAACTCTGAATTTATATCTAGTAAGTGGGACACAAACATTTCATTGGGTTAAATGACATATTTGCAGATGCTATAGACACCTGCGAGAAACAATGGCTATGTATATGGTATAAAAGTTAATTGAATACTATGATTTACTCAATTATCTTTCTCTTTCCATAAAAATTATAATTTTATTTTTTGGACAATGATTTGAAGACAATTTGATCGGGATGCTTTGATTTATATTTTTCAAAAATTAGGAATATTTAACGACTATGGTACCCTTGGTAAAGGTAATTCTTTGTACTGGAATGAGAAGAAATTCAATTCTGCACCTGGATTACAACAAAATTTAGAGTGGTCAATGAATAATTTGTTGATTGATACAAGAAGGTGTCATTTTTGTTTCCCTCTTCTAGTATCATAACTCACATCGATTTTTCTTACATGATATTTAGAGTGATGAATTAATCAGTTATATTTACTCACAAGGTGTTGATGGAAAAAAATGTGTGTTGATTGTGGGTGCCTCTGAATAACCACTACAGGTCTACGTGTAGGATTTCTAGAGTAGTTGTAGGATTTCTATAGTAGTTGCACGATTGCTATAGCTGGTACATGAACCTTATGGCAGTATTCTTGAAATTGCACCTCTTCTAGAAAATATTTTTTATGATTAGTGTTAATGCTCTAAAAATGTAATTCTGAAAAGAAACCTATGAAAATCAGGGGTTTATTTGGGACAAGATATTAGATATGTATTATCTATCATAATGGTTCAATACTTTTTAATGTTTTGTACAAGTAATTCTTTCCTGCACCTGATATTGATGTATGATGACCTTCCTGTCACATCAAATATTTCTTCCCCTTGATAATTATTGCACTTGATGCTTCAACAAGGGTTGTTGGCACTATAATTATGATGTTGCAGGAAACTTTAAAATGAGGTATTGGTCCTTTGTTGATCATTAATATTTAAGTATTTCCCCCCTGATATCTTCCATGAGTTTGCATTAGGTACTCCATGCTCTAGAATTTCAATAAATATTATGGTATATTTAATATATGTGAAGATATTTTAATGTTTTTGAATACTAATGAAAAGTGTCCATGTCTAGAAAGCTCTGAACTCATAGTAATGATTTTTTTTTTTACATCATGGGAATGTCTGTCGAATGCTTATAATACTACCAATGTACATTCGATCCAACACTTATTTGACTAAGGTAGTCATGTTAAGAAAGGAGGACGAGGCTTGTCTTTAATCATTTTCATGATTGAATAATTTTTTGATACCAAACCTCCATCATCCTTTTGATAAATAATATGTACTTCGACATTTATACATCAAAAAAACTTCATATGATATGAATCATGAGCAGTTATGCCACTCAGGAAAAATGAACCGACCTACCCAATATGTTTAAGATCGTTCGATCGTATATGATTTAAGTATTTCACCAAAGCATAATGAGTTCACTTCTTATTGCTAATCATCTTGTCGATTCCTAGAGTGCATATCACATCTGCAGTCTATTAAATCCATGAAGAAAATTAAATATGGCCGCCATGAGCCCACATCCATGGAGGAGCTAGAGAAAACTCCTGAATACAATGTATGCAAACTGAAGTTGATAAAAGGAGGAGGACATGAATTCATGGCTAAGGTTCAGGGGTCTGAAGATGAATTTACATTGCAATTGTCACAAGGATTCAATGGGAAGGTAACTTGAATTAGCGATTTGACTATGAATGTGACTAAGAAGACCATTGCCCGAGCAACTAGATTTCCGCTAGAAGGAATTAAATGGTTCAAGAATAAATGGGTAGACAAACAATGAAGTATGAAATTTCTCAAAGCATGACACTAGGAATTCAATTAGGCAAAGGGGATATCATGTTCCCAAATCAGAGATGAGTGGTGAGCTCCTATCCTCATCCTCCAAAAATATTTCACCTGCGAAGGCAGGTATGCAACAATATTTTTATATCATATTGGTTTGGTGGTACATTTCACTAGAGAGAAGAAGATAAAATCCCTTATTTCTTGTTAAAAGGCCTACAAATGATGTCACAAGGAGTTTGTAGAGTTGTTAAAACCCCTAGGACAAGACTTTATCATTACAAGCTTATCAAAATATTGATTGTGGATGAGCTAGGTATAACAAATGATATATGGGATGAATTTCTTCAACGTAATGGGTTTATAACAGGCATTGAAAAACCAACACCGAACTTATTTTTAAATTGCAAGGAAAAAAATACTCTAGAGAAAAAATCAATTGGAAAATATCCTCTCCTCACATATTGAGGCAAAAAAATCTAGACACCACTATAACCCCTACAACGTTATAATTTTAACCTCAAACCCTCATTGTTGGATGAAGGGTTACACGTAGCACTATGAAAACCACTCGACCTCCTTCCAGAAATTGGAGCCTAAAGCCATAGATTTGGATCAAGAGGAAGAAGAAATAGTAAAAGAAATTACAGGTGCCACTGATGGAGAAATATAAAAAATTAAAATATTTGAAGAATTTACTGCAAAATTTATGTCCCAAATTAAAAATTCGGTAAGTGATCAAGTCAATGAACCAATTATAGGGATAGATCAAGTAGAAAACCCTGTAAAAGAAGAAGTTCAATTCAAAAATACTATGATAGAAGTAAACTTGGGGTTTTAATTCTGATTTGATCCTCCTGTAGCAGAAACCGTTGTCGTTCACTCCACAAATCAATAGAGATCAGAATGGTCCATTGATGGGTATACATTTAGGAATAAAAATAGGACGATAAAGGTATTGAAGAAGAAGATACATGAGCTTATTGTTTGTGAAGAAAATGTGAAAGGGGAGAACAAATATTTGGAGAAATTTTGTATTAAGATGCATGATAAAAACATCAAGCTAAGTGTTAAGAATGATAAGTCGTAGAAGTTGGCCAAGGATTGGATCAAGCAAGAAAATTATTATCCTCCCCATAACAGGATCTTAAAAATGGAAATTAAATTGGTCAGAAGCATGAAGGGAAAGAACCCGAAAATTTCAATTAATATAGTTGGGATCTAGGCCACAACCTTGCATTTTTTAAATTTAAAAGTCCATCTTATTATTTGGCTTTCACGAGGACATGCAAGAAGATCAATGTGGGGGGAGTGTTGAACCTCCATTTTGTCTAGGTTTTCATACTTTTTGTTGAATAACTCTTATGCCTGCACAAGGTGTTTATAGTCATTTTATGCATTATTGGGCTATTATGGAGGCATTCAAGGGGAAATATGTTATTGATTCATGAATTATATTTGTTTTGATAATTTGAAAGGATTTGGTGTAAAAATATCACTAATAGTAGGATTTTCTTGTGGCGAGTGTACAGTTCTTGTTCCAGAAGTTCAATTCCTGCTCCATTCGTGCAAATCCTGTTCTCACCTCCACGATTTTCATACATTGAGTTGTCATGATGGAAAATAATCATATGGTTTTTGAAGAGCAGGTGTTAAATATTCTAATGTATTCCCTCAATCACACTTAGGTCTTCAAAGTGATTTGTAGGGCTAAGGTCAAAGTACTTGGTCAAATTGTCTTGTATAAAGTTATAAAGTTTGTTAACAACATGATATTCCCAATTGAGATGATGGCAAGGATTAAATGGTTCAATACCAATTTTTGTATCTATGTGGAACCTCAGATCGATGGGAATCCAGTTAATAATTGAACCTCTAATTTTTGGCACAAAAACCAATTTACAGTCTCCAAACTTGTATACGCTGATTACCATTGATTGGAGTAGCTAGGAGGAAACACTATTATAAAAATTAAGGCTTCATAATGTAGAGGTATACAGAAAATCATTGTATTGTGTAGATCACATTCTAAAAGAAAAAGATTTATTTCATTGTGTAAGAAAGGGAGGAGGTTGTGTGATCAATGGGATGATCCCTAGAGGGGACGGCTGGAGCCAACCTCTGTATTGTTTAATGTCTACGTAAAAAAGACTTCGGTATTAATTCGAGATGGAATTAAAATTATGTCTATTATTCTTTTAAACCTTCTGGGATTGTGATTTAACCATTTCAAGGGCAACGAGTTGGGTGGTTTGGGACCACCAGCCATTCTGTTGCCCCATACATCTTAGGATTCTTCTGCATTATATTTTGATAAATGCAGTGTATATAAGTGTGATTTCATATAGATTTACAACTTCATTCCATAACTCTTCTTTATGCTTTGATCATTTGATATTCGTAATTTCATTCCAAATTTATTTCTCATTTCTCTGATTAGTGGAGTTTGATTAATGATATCATTGTTTTCATGGAATATATTGTTTCTGAAGACTCAAATAAGGAAGAAAAAGTATAGATAATGAATGTTTTCTTAGTATATCTCTCATTTATATTACAATTTAAGTGTGATCCATACCCTGATCTCATTTTCTACATAACGAGGTTTACTTTCAGGAGAAAGTATTTAATGATTCTATAAGATCGGGGTTAGCTTGGAAGTAGTAGGAAATGTATTTATTTTTTTTGTTTCTATTGCACACTTTCATTACAGTTGAGCACTGAACTATTTCTAGAGAAGAAGTGTATATATAGTTTAGATTCCTTTTAAATAATTCAATGATTTCTTTATATTAGTTGGAATGAAGTTGCTTTATGCTTCCTAATTTATTCCATGCTTTCCGTTGCAACATAGAAATAATCATCTAAGATCTTTGCATTATTTATTTCCTGAATGATTTTTCAGTTTGAGTCGAATATACATTTCCCTGTCCCTTGGATAACTAAGGAATACTTTCTGCAGGAGTCATTCAATTGAGAAGTGGAGCCAGAAGTAGATATAAAGTGTGATTTCTTTATTTTAAGATGTGTTGTTCCTTTTCCTAAATGATACCTTTTTTAATTGGTTTTAAAGAGCTTGATTTTTATTCCACAGATCCTCGAGCTATTATTCTGGCATATATTATGCCACAAATATAAACTTACCAACCCAGATTGATAATTTAAATGTTTGTGTAAATATTTCATTTATAATTTAAATGTTTGTGTAAATATTTCGACGATAAAGGGTCGATTTTTTTTTTTTCATTTTCACACATTAAATTAAAAAGAGAGTTGATAAGAGCTTAATATAAATTAAACAAATGTCTAGTTACATTTCTCTTAAACTAGTTTCAAAGAAGCTATAGTCAACCCTATGACTATGCCTAATAATTAGGACAATATCTACTAGAAAAAAAGAATTCCTTATTAAACCCTATACTGTTAGGGCTTGGTAAGATCTGTTGCCATGACCAGACCGAAGCAATCCTTTTCCTTAAACTATCCCGAAAAAATTAGGAAGCAGAACAATATTTTTGAGGGAACCAAAACTGGAGGAAGTTTTTTCAGGGAAAAAAAATTAAATCCAAAATGAAGAAACCCCATTGAGAAGATGAAATTCGATGGATGATCTTTTCCAATATAGTAACTGGAACCAAAGAACTAAGCTATAGCCAAGGGATGGAGAAGTTATTCATTTTTACTGTAGTAATGAGAACATTTCAGAATAAAATTGAGTTAGAGTCCAACGATAGTAAAAATAAATAATAATTGTTTTAGAAATAACCCATTCGAAAAGTGTTAAGAGGACCTACAGTGAAAAATATGTTATCTGAGATTTTAGAAAACTACAAACAAAAATATTTTTGGCATAGTGAACTAAAAACAAAAGGTAAAAACCTTTTTGAGGGCCAACATAACCTTGTTCTTATCCTTGGGAACCGATGGGAAACCTAGTTTAGTGGATATCTGTGAATAGAAAGATTTCAATGAAATCAATGTGAAAATCATGGGTGAGAAAATTTTCATTATAAATATGGTTAGTATGAACGAATCACTAAAAACCTTACATGGAAGAGCCTGTGAGGATAACCTAAAAACCCCAGATTTGGAAGGGCAGAGAGCAGAGCCCTAAAGCCTAGCAACCAATAACAGAATTAACATCAGACGTAGAGTGGGATCAACTTGCTAGTTACCAAAAAACCTAGTTGCATTTCCACTGTTGGATGATGATATGAACACATCGATTGTATGGATGAATCCAGATGCCCAATTTTGGGAGAAGGGTTTGCATGATATCATTCACCCTCATAACTCACCTCAAGAACAATATAGCTTGGATTTAGAAAAATTAATTGATATAATTATCAGTGAAGGTATGTGTACTGTAGATTGGACAATAATCGTGGAGGGATTAAATAATCACTACAAAAATAACACCTGTGTAGTAGGAATTAATTTTCACCATAGGAAAACCTCAGTTGTACATAGTGTGAGGGGTGCATTCAATTATTTCCAATAACAATGTTCATAAATGAATAATGTGTAATTTCTCTACTCCTTAGTCATACTCTGACATACCTTATAATTTCCCATGAAGTAAAAATTGTTTTATCTCATGACGAGAAAAAAGGACATTAGTGAGGGTCATGCTTGTCATGGACCTTTAAGGTTCATCATCAATGTCACATATGGTGACGGTCCTTAAAAACGTGTTGTTATAAGTGCATATAGTGATGTTACTTTAAGGTTTGTCACCAAAGCCATTTTCAATGAAAATTTTGGTGAGGGTTGTTAAAGGCCCGTCACTAATTCTCTCTTTGGTGACACTTCTAGTGACAATATTTTATTGACCCTCACCAATGCTCTTTTTGTTTACTTTTAGTGACGGTAAAAAAAATTCAGTCATCATTGATCATTCCAATAAGATTTTTTATGACGCTATGTGGATGCTACTATATTTTTTATCAAAAGATAACGATTTAAGACCATGGTTGTGGAGCCTTTTTAATTATGTCTCCAATGCCATAGAGTTTTTAGAGTAAATCCATTTATTGAGAAGTAATTAGTGTATCAATTCCCTCAAGTAATTATAATATGTTTTTCCTATGAGTCAATACATCATTCATCTCTGTTAGGTTTATTATCTAACAAATTTCCTTTAGATAAAGTTCCACTAATGTGTGTAAAAAATATATTATGTATTACATAATCAACCTTTGTCAATTGTACTAATGAGAGAGATGTAACACTCCTCAACACTCTTGGCACATCTTACCATGCTTTGGAACACACTAAAATTCCTTGGGAACTCGCATATCTTAGAACATTGTTGTACCTAGAACATATTGCATTGACTATGACACCCAAGCACATATTGGCAGGCCCTAGCATACCATAAAACTCTCCTAGCATGTGTTCACATGCCTTGTAGTCCCTAGAATTCCTTGAAATACTTTGGCATGCATTAACAAACATGAGAACTTGAAACACATTGGAACTTGGCATGTATTGGAACCTATTATTAGTGTGCCTATCATGCCCCTTTTGAAAAGATAAAGTCATGACATATTAACTCTCGTATATGTTCATTTACTTGCATTTTAGCTTGGTTATTCTTTTTGTTTCCTTGATAATCCTTAACACATATGGCATACCCTAGAACCTAAACATCCTAGCATGCCTTAGAATCTTGCATGTCTTGGCACTATTTGGCACATGTTAACAAACAATGGAACTCCCTAACTCACTCTAGAACTTATTGACATGCCTTACTAGTGCTTAAAATACCTTGCCACTCCCTCATTGGCATGCTAGCTAGCACTCATTGACACTCCTGTGCACACCCTCATATTCATTCACTTCCATGAATTTTGACCTATTGTTCCGTTTTTTTTACCTAGTATTCCATAACACTCGTAAACATCCATTAACACACTTTGTCACACCTTAATATTAAATTTATTTAAGATCAATTATTGGAAAGTAGATGAGAAGTAACGTAGGATGATTTTGCACTTAGAATGCACTAATATTTAGTACTTGGAACCTAATGAAACCTAGTGTTGGTGTGCCTAGCATGCCCCTCTTGGAAAAGGTAAATTGATGACTTATTAACTCTCTTATTTATTCATTTCCTTGTAGTTTAACTCATTTCTCCTTTTTTTTTCCTTGATAATCCCTCACATGGATTGTCACATGCACCCTTGCACATCTTTTAATTCCTTAGCACTTGACACATCTTATCATATTTGGCATGCCTTATAACTATCTGGCACTTGTTAGTATTCCCTAGCATGCATTGGCACTCATTCCCTCACAACTATCCTTACATTTTTTCATGACTTATGAACTGAATCAAGTCCATAGATACTAAATTTCATGTGACATTGGCCTGCTTCAACTACAACATCTTGACCAATTGTACCTACTACAAGTATATTGTGCCTTGTTCACCTAAGAACTACCTATACCTCATCTTAGGCCACTCATGTACAAGTTGAACTTGTCCCACTTAAGAACTTACCAAGACAAGGATCACATCTATCCATGGCCATAAAAAAACTAAGAAACATATATTACATAGTAAATATTTCACATGTATGTGAAATTCATATAAGCAATAGAGCATTGACTGAGATATTGCAAGAACCATAAGATAGACAAGGCACACAAGGTATAAGTTGGAACAAGTTGGGTGCCCCAAAACTTATACAAAAAAATGTACAATGTGGAATTATCTAAAATAGTTTGAAACATGAGAATTACACCAAAGTGTGCCACATGTCACATAAAATTAATAGATAAAGTAAAAATAGTATGGTGCTAGTACAAAGTCTCCCTTTTTCTAAAACTTCTTTGTCGAGCCCTTCATCACAATTGTATGCTTTCCTCCATCGAATATTATTATGAACTTTTTATAACACACTTCATCCTTTTCACACTAGAATTCACTGACACTTTGCACCACACACTCTTATTTGTTCATTTCCATCCATTTTTACCTAGTTCTCCCTTGTGATGCCACGACACTCCTTAACACTCCTCTGCAAGGATTGAAATTTTTTGGCATGTGCTAGCATGCCTTTTCATTCCTTGGCATGCCTTAACCCTTCGTAGGTATCATGAACTCACAACTAACCTTACTTAATTTGCAACTTTGGAACCCAACCAACTCCCCACTTGACTACAAGAGCTTGACCAAGTTCTGATTACTAAAACTACACTATGTTGTTGAATTGTGTAGCTTGCAAGGTACTCCACAAGCCCAGTGATATGGGTTTGTGTGAGTCTGGTCACAAAATCCTTTTTCGAAAAATAACCCAAGCAAGGGGGTTTTGGACCCAAGATGGGGTTTAAAAAAAAAAAAACTAAAAAGGAAAAATAATATTTCCTAAGGTCTAAGTAGATAAATCCCATAATTTCTAGAGGGTTACTAAGATTCCTAGCTAGGAAAATCTATTTAAGAAGGCCTTAGTATTAAGGAAAGAACATCAAGTGATAATGTGCTCATTTGATGAAGGAGTCTAGAAGAGATGTAGTCCTAAATTAAGTCGAGTTATAGGGTTGAGTAAGGGTTGCTAAACGAAGGCCATGATCATCCACCAAGAGCAAGATCATCATGTGAGGGTTCACAAGAATGTCACATACCTTAATGGGTTCACGATAGGACATAGGATTTCATACTAATGATTCTCTTATGGAAGATTGAGCTCAAGAGAGGAATCTCACGAGAATTTGGGCATGTGATTTCAGCGGTGTTTCTATGTGAAGGTCGCATCAAATTTTGAAACAATAGATAGGGTTGAGATCCTATACTATGGTGGTTATTAGGTTACAAGGTCTGTGATAAAGACCAACACAAATGGAGTAGGGCATGCACTATAATTGAGGGCTAGAACAAAAGAATTTGCAGTTGTAATATTGACTGAGGTAACCATAGTTTGAGGGTCATACACATCTAAAGTTCAGGTCAAGATTCAGTCAAAGAAATTATTAAAATATATGGATCCATATGAGCTTGGCTGAGTCTCTTATGGTGGCAATAATTTTTTTTTTTTACTATGGGTGGGTAGGGTTTTCTCTAAAGAAATTAGAATATAAGTATAATGCTCTAGTTAGGAGGTTTCCTCATGTTTATTCCATAAGGTATGCCCTTAAGACTGTGACAAATATGCATAGAAGAAGAGGGGTCATGACCCTTAGAGAGAGGTTTATCTCTAAAATATATACCACAAATTTGGAGGATGGTTTGTAGAAGTATGTGTGGAGATAGAAAATCCAAAGGAAGGTTGAACCTAAGTAGAATTTTGAGTAGAGGAAATGTGTCAAATGAGGAATGTATTTACATGAATAGGAGTTGATTTTGGTGGACTGTCGATAGATTTTTGGATAGATATCTCAAGTATCCTATAAAAAATTAGTTAGTGGACTATTAGTGGAATATTTGTGACCCTATCTCAGTCATCTACAAATTTTTAGAAGGATGATAATAGCAGTAGTTCAGATTTTTTTCATAGATTGGAAAAAAAAATTGGTACACAAGAATAGTGATTTTTAGAGAACTCAAATCACTATTAGGTGGCAGATATGAAGAGCCCTAGATGAGGGAAGTGTTGTGGGTACTAGATTAGTAAAATAATTGACTGTGGTTGGGAAAATTGATGGCAATAGAAGTGCAATTGGAGGGTTGTTCGGTGACTTTCAAAGAAGATCGCTAATTCCCTAATTCCAGTATTGGCCCTAAGGGTGTGCATACTTTGAAGGACTAAAGCAGTATTCAAGTGGGATAGTAAACTAGCCCTAGCACATTGTATTGTCTAGGTTTGAGTGAGTGAGAAGAAGGGAAACCTCCATAGCCCTAGACTTGTCATATTGGAGCAAGAGTATGGAAAAAGTGGGCATACCAAAGAGTTGTTCACAAATCAAGTTGTGAACAATTGATTGAAAACCATAAGTGTTGCAGACCTTAAAGGAAAAAAGAGGTAGATAGAGGGAAACATTTTTTTAGTTGAGCTAAGTAACATAAATGAATTGATTTCATTGCTAGAGGCAGATTGAGAAGTTGCATAATGGGAGGAAAGAGGACCTATGAGATGTGTTTAGGAAATGTGGACCGAAAGGACTATGTGTGGCCACCATCAAAAAGTGGGTCAAGTGTTGTCTTATTTAAGGTAGATTGGTTGTCAAAGGAATAAAACCAAGCCCTAGTTGTATTCCTTGTATTAGTGTGATTGTAAAGGGCCATGATCCCTGGTATGAGAGATCTATCCTATTCTATTATAGTTTGTAATTTAACGAAGAAAAAATTGAAAAAGTTAAAAATTGTAATGTGAACTAGTTGATTCCTTGATGTGTGTATATTTCGTTGTGCAAAGTAGATTCGTTATGGAACTTGAGTGTGTTTTCATGAAAAATTCTAAGACCAAACCGAAATTTTCATGTGTCGTGTAAATTCAACATATGCTTTGTTCAACTAAGAACTACCTATAAATCATCTTAGGCTACTCATGTCCAATATCAACTCATCCCACTTAACAAGTTACCAAGACAAGGTTCATCACATCCAACTGTGGTCATAAAAAAACTAAGTAACACAGTTTACATCTTGACATGCCATAACACTTGGAATGTCTTAAATGCCTTGTCACTATGTTCCATGTGTTACAATCCCCTACATTCCTTGGCATTATTTTACACTCCCTAACACACCCTAGCACTTCTAGACATTCCTTGGTAGTTTAGAATACCTTGGCACTGCCTAGCATATAACCTTGTCACTCCCTCCTGAATACACCTAAAATTAATTGACACTCCCTTTCACAAAATCTCATACATTTAGTTACATGCATTTTCATCTAGTGCTTCCTTGTGTTTCCTTAACAATCCATAACACTCCCTAGCATGCATTGGGACACCCTAACACCTAGCACGTCTTGGAATGTCACCCTAACACTCTAGCATTCGTTGGCACTACCTAGCATACCTGATCACTCTCTCCTTAGCACACCTACAACTCATTAACACTCCCCGTCATAAACTCGTATTCATCCATTTACAATAATTTTTATCTAATGTTCCCTTTTGTTTCCATAGAATTCCTTAACACTCCTTGGCATGTGCTGGTACACCTTAACACCTAGGACATCTTGTCATGTCACCTTGGCCTCTAGCATGCCTTAACACTGCCTAGCATACCTTGTCACTCCCTCCTTATCACACCTAGAACTCATTGACACTTCCAATCACAAACTCTTAATTCTTCATTTCCATTCATTTTGAAGTATTTCTCCCCTTAGCACTCCTAGTTAACACTTCCTTGCACAAGTTGCCACATATTGGCCGCATGCCACGCTAGCACTCTAGAATTCCTTATCACTTCCAAGAATTCCTTGTCACTCCTTCTTAGCACACTTGGAACTCATTGACACTCCCTGTAACACACTCTTATTCATTCATTTCCATTCATTATGACATATTTCTCCCTTGTGTTACTCTAGAACTCCCTAACACTTATTGGCACACATTTGGAACACCCTAGAACTTGGAACATCTTGGCATGATTTCCTATCACTCTATCATTCCTTGGAATTCCTAACATGCATTGTCACTTCTTCCTTAGCACACCTAGAACTTTCTAACACTCCCTATCACACACTATTATTCATTCATTTCCATGCAATTGAAACTAATCCTCCCTTCTGTTTCCCTGACACTCCCTAACATACGTTGGTGTCACACCATAGAACTTAGCACATCTTGGAATGCCTACCATGCCTTGGAACTTTATAGCATGTGTTGACACACCTTGGGATTCATTGCACATCTTAACACTCCCTAGTTGCCATGCCCTCATAGATATACTTACTTTTTCTGCGACTTGGTAACCCAACCAAGTCATTGAAAAAATAGTGTTGTGTCTAGCCCAAAGTATCCCTTTGTCTAAGTCTAATTTTTTTATCCCCTTATCAAAATCATATCCTTTCCTCTTGCAATTCCTATTATGAAATTTTTCTAACACACTTCATCCATGGGACACCTATAATTCACTTACACTCCCTGGAAGACACTCTTAGTCATTCGTTTCCATACACTTTGAACTAGTTCTCCCTTCTGATGTTCTAGCACTCCCCAACACTCCTTAGCATGAATTGAAACTATTTGGCATGTGTTAGAACACCTTTTTATTTATTGGCACACCCTCACACTCCTTAAATATCATGTCCTCATAACTACCCTTATTTCTTTTTAGACTTCAGAACCCAACCAAGTCCTGCCTCGACTACAAAAACTTGACCATGTTTCATTTACTACAGCTAGACTATGCCTTGTTCACCTAAGAATGAATTATAACTCATATTGGGCTACTCATGTCCAATATTAACTCATCCCACTTAAAAATATACCAAGTCAAGCCTCACGTCAAACCACGGTCATAAAAAAACTACACAACATAGTTTACATCTTGACATGACATAACACCTAGAACATCTAAAAATCCCTTGGAAATATGTGCCATATGTTTGTATCTCCTGCATTCCTTGGAATGATTTGTAACTCCCTAACTCACCCTACCATTCCCTGACATGCAATGGAACTCTAGCATGCCTTGGAATTTCCTAGCATATAACCTTGTCACTCCCTCATCACACTTGGAACTCGATGACACTCCATATCACGTACTCTTTTCCATTCGTTTCCATGCATTTTGAACTAGTTATCCCTTGTGTTCCTGTGGCACTCCCTAACACTCTCGAGCACACATTGGCACACCCTGGCACTTGAAATATCTTGGCATGTCGCCATGGAACTCTAACATTCCTTGGAAATACCTAATATACATTGTAAATCCATCCTTAGCACACCTAGAACTCACTAACGATCCCTGTCACACACTCTTATTCATTCATTTCCATGCATTTGAAACTAGTGCTCCCTTATTTTTCCCTAGCACTACATAACACTCCCTGACATGCATTGGCGCACCCTAGCACTTGACACATATGGGCATGTTTCCCTCACCTCTAGCATGCATTAGCATTGCCTAACATACCTTTTCACTCCCTCCTTAATAGACCTGGAACTCACTGATAATTCCTCTCACAATCTCTCAATCATTCATTTGCATGCATTTTTTCACCTAGTCATCATTTGTGTGTCCCTAGGACTCCATAATAATTCCTAGATGTGTCGGCACACCCTGAAACTAACATATCTTCGTTGCATGTCGCTCTGTCACACTGGCATGACTTAGCGATGCCTATCATACCATGTCACTGCCTCCTTAGCACACCCAGAACTCATTGACACTCCTTGTCACACACTCTTATTCATAAATTTCCATGCATTTTCACATGGTTCTCCCTTGTGTTTCCCTATTACTCTGTAAAAATCATTTATATGTATTGACATTCTGTGGCACACATTAGAACTCTTCGACATTCCCTTACACTCCATATCACGTGTAACACTCCCTAACACATATTGGCACTTGGCACGTGTTGGAACATGGAAAGTCTTAGTGTGCCTTACATATGCTCAGATGCCTTGGTATGCTTTGGCTTGTATTGGAATGGTTTAAGATTAAATTTATTTGAGTTCAATTATTAGAAATTAGGAGAGAAGTAACAAAGGAAAAAGTGGCACTTAGAATGCACTAACACTTGGGACTTGGCACATATTGGCACCTACACTAATACAAAGAAGGCCTTTAGGGGTGGTTATATTGTGGCGGTCTTGCAAAAGAAACCTAAAAAAGATTTTTTAGGTATTTAAAGGTAGTTTTGAACGCCCCTCACGAAAGTCATGAAAATTTGAACTTTTATGAGGGTTTTCTAGCAACGACCTCTAAAAAAAAAATTCTAGAGTTTTGAAGGGTTTTCAAAATTATTTCCCCTAAATATATTTTTCATGGTCGTTTTTTGAAACCCATTGAGAAATTCATGCAAATGAAACTTTTTGTTTCAGTGGGGGGTGGGGGGGTTAGATGAATTCCCCTAAATATATTTTCCCTCGTTGTTTTTAAACCCATCCCCCCTGAGAGTCATGAAAATTAAACTTTTTGACGGGAAGTTTCTAACAACCACCTGTAAAAGTGTTTTCTCATGACTTTTGTGGTGTGTGTATGGGGGGGGGGGGTGGCGGGTGGGGGGGGGTTAAATGACTCCCCAAAATACGTTTTACATGGAAATTTTTTGACAACCCTACTAAAATTCATTAGAATTTAACTTTTTGAGGTACTTTTTTGAAATCCCCCCACCCCCCTCCCACCCCAAAAAAACCACTAAGTCATTAAAATCAAACCCCTAAACCCCTTATACCTCAAATCCCTAGCCCTCAACCCCATAGCCCTTCAACCGCCTAAGCCCTAACCCCTTACCCTTTTCCCTTAACTCCTGACTCCTAGAACCCATCATCCTTTCTCCCAAACCATAGGTGCTCCAACACTAATACTATTGGTCGTATTAGGCTTTTGTTCACTAATGACTCCAAATAAAACCTCCAAACACTACTAGGGTCTAAGGAAAAGAGCGAGAAGGTCCCCAAATTTGATATACATTTTATGGAAATTCACATTTCCCCCAATTATACTCCACATATTTTCTTTGAAAGGGAAAAGATATGGTCTTCTAATGTTGACAAATGTATCCAAGTTTATAGGAATAATGTAATGCTCATCTCCATGCACGGCCCAATCATAATTCATGTCCACTGAAAAGAAAAAAGAGGCTATAAGGATGTCCCTTTAGTTGTCATCATCCTTTAACATTGGTCCATTCCCTTACCAGATATATGGTTAATAGTCCCATACAAGTCTACAATATTTCTTATAGGTTCTTTTCACAACATGCTCAAAGAAAAATTCAAATTCCCTTAGTTTGCTCCAAGTATTTTTGAAACTGACACAAGCAATACTCAACTACATGAATGGTGTAATATTCAAGCTATCTATATATAGGTTTATCCCCTTTTTGCCCCATTTTTTTTGTCTTCAATACTAAGTTGACCAAGGTCATCTTACAATTGGATCTCCTTTTTTCATCTGGTGAGAATAATGACTTGTTCTTTAGGATGACTTGTTTCTAAACATATTTACACTAGTAATGTCAACATATGTGGGGATAGAAGATACATTAAGAGGAGAAAACATACATCTAACTCAATCTTATTGTCAAACATAGGTCAAACATATAAAAAAAATTAAATAGTCTACTAATGTAATTCTTACAGCATTGAATGGTTTTGGATTAACTCCACCATTTTATTTCCCCACCTCCATTGTAGCTTTTGATTCCATTAATCCTTCAATATCTGACTTCAATTTTCCATGTTCATCGTATTTTTCTCTCAATTTCTGTTTTTTTCATGCAATTGAAGTTGATTGGGAAACATACAATAGTGTTGATAAGGGGGTTAGGGGATCCCTTATCACAACCCATAAACCATGATGCATTTAATCCCTTAGCCAAGGGGGCCCAAGGGTGTAGTCCAAGGGACATTGGGACCAAATATGGGGGTTCATAACATTAGGCTAAGTTGAATGGTATGAAAAAAAAAGTGGGAGGGATATATTGTTTTGTCTTAAATGGGGAAATGTGAGGTCCATTCATGGTTTAGTAATATATATAATACTATAATTAGAGAATGAGAAGGTAGCTTAGGACCTAATTTTATATGGGCTAGGGGTCCTAGAGGGAAGGAAACAAGATAAATTGATAGGGGAGCCCCAAATAGTGGTGACAAGGGGATTAGGGTCCCATTATCAGAACCCATAAGCCCTTAACCCATAACCACTAAATTCCTTATTCCCTTAAACCTGTAGCCATAATCTCTTAACATGTACACTCATAGCTTATAACCCATTAACCCCTTGACCCATTAAACCTTAAGCCACTAACTCCTAATGTAAAATCCATGAAACTCCTAAGCCTTAACCCTTTATCCTCTTAGCTCTTACCCTTACCCCCTAATGCCAAGTGGAACATATGGGTAGAAATATGATGTTGTACTATGGTAGCTCAGTCATATTCTAAATTTGACTTGTAAATATTTTTTGTATCTAAAAAAGTTCCCCAACATTTATCAGACATCTAACAAACTGTAACAAAACTCATGAGAATTCCATGTAATAAAATTTAATTAAAGAAAAATAATAATGATGGTTATAGGAAAATTATTCCAAGCTGCATGTTGGGAAAAAAATCCTAATGTGGGTGTTCATTTGATTTATTACGGCTACAGAAATTGGAGAAGGTATGAAAAGGCTTTGGAAAGGAAAAGTGGCATCTATTGGCATTTATTTATGAAAATACTGGAAAATAGGAGAAAATGAAGGTGAAAGGTCACATGTTTCATGTGAGGTGGAAAATGAAGGAAAATAATGGAAAACTTAATAAAATAGAGGCCTGATTAATAAAAAATATTACGAGGATCAGTTTGTAGCTTTTTGTCAATTCAGTTTTGGATCTCTCTCACACACTCTTGGACACTTCCGTTTTCTTGGAGCACTTAAACATTGGATAAAGAGAGGTAAATAAGGCAAAGAGGAATCAAAATATCAAGCAAGGAAGAACAGGATCAAGCGGCTACAACAAGGTTCTTTGTAGGTATCGAGTTGCATGTATGATTTCCTTCCTCGTTTTGGAATGCAAGAAATTTGCAGAAAAAAAAAACAAGAAATTTCCACCATTCTCATAATTGAACCCTTACAACCAGGTTAACATAGTAACTGTCCTAGTTACTGGTATAGTTGATTAAGGTGGGGTTCGCTACAAGTGAAACCTAATAAAAAAAAATTAATGTGATTTACAGTCTTCAAGAAGTTTTATAAGGTTAGACAAATGGCATAAGAAAAAATGAAGTAAATTAAGGGAAAAATGACAAAGTAAATAATCTACTTAAGCTTGTAATTTTTGACAAAGGACAAATTTAAACACTTGAAATTATTTTCAAAGTCTCATTGTTGCATACACATACAATTTTATAGTTAGAAATGAACTCCATCACTTTTATCAAAGTTACAAATGAACTCAATCCATAGTTAATAAGAATACTAAAACTCAACTAGAACTTTTCATCCCTTGTTCCTTTTGAAGAAGAGTTGCTAATATCATAATCATTGGTTGGGATAGTAATTTCCCAAGTCATTGCTCTCAATCATTGATTAATTCAATGCCACTACTCATCCAACATATAGAAGTGTTAAGTGCATTGATATGCTAAATACTCACAATGGCATCTTCCTCTTAGGCCCCAAAACTATTGCAATTATACATCTTCCTTTGTTGCATATGCATGGGACACTGAATCATTTTGTATGAATTTAGTGCGTTTCTAGCAATGTAAACATTCCAACAAATTCATGTAAGAAACATCATTAAATTAAAAAATAAAAATAAATAGATACAAGAAAATTTCATGCATTGTGGATGGTTCCTTGTCTAGATGATAATATTTTTTCTTTCCAACGAAAATTATGATATGAACAAAATCACGGAAGATGTGTGAACCTAAAAAATAGGATAACGAGGTAATTATTTATTCACCCTAACCTTCATAGTAATGTTCAGGCCATATAGATTAGTTGGGTAAGTTTTTTTGTTTTAGAGAGATCCTATCCAAAGTATGATTTGGAACATAATAGTGATGCTTAGTAGCTCCATGTGCATTTATGTAGCTTAAATTATTATTTATATATCTATTACCATTCAACTCCAAGGAAACCACTGTTAATGGGGTGAACTTGGGGCACTGCTTCTCAAAGATAAGTTATAGAGTGGAGCAATAAAGTGATTACAAATCCTTGGATAGTAGTGAATATGTTTCAAATTCTAACTATTTTGGAAAAATACATTGATTGCAAGATACATTCTAGATGCAACCCAAAGGGCATGTTAGGGAATGGGTTAAAAGAACATACTTAACAATAATATAGGTAGGAGTACATAAATACTTTGAAACATTAACCAAGGAAATGATTATTGTACTTACCTGTTGCATGGACGAAGTTGTTGGAGATGATATCCACTTCATTAAAGATGGTTTTGTCTCCATAAATCCTTAGAGAACAAGAATCCAATTCTTGTAAAAATGGGTTATGTATTCCTCTCTATATGTTATGGTCATTAGGACAATGGAATCTTAAACTACCAACTTGAAACTCTAAGTGGAGTACCACCCTTAGATAAATTCCTTGACTAAATTTGCTGTTATCCCATGGCTTCAGTAATGTTTTAGGGGTCATTAGTTTCTCTACAATATTAGGCTTTCATTGGTAGCTGGCAATGTCAATACATTTGGAGAGCTCAAATCTACTTACCTAGTGTGGCTTTTTTTTGTTATCAACAATAACATTCCTCCATGGATTTCAATAAAGAGGGAGAACATAATATTGGCCATGATTGTTCCATGTAATTGTTTAGAATACCTTGAAAGGCCCCATTTTTGAGAAATTTATTAAAAGATAAACCTTGTAAAATTTTACAATATTGAACAATTTCTCCAAACCCTTCAATTAGAGGTTGCTTATCACATGATCTAATTTTCTAGGTGCAATAACATACAAATGATAAATAAGTGATAAGATATCAATTTAGTTTCTTGAAATAGTAACGAATGTTGCATTTTTCATTTGACAAAAGAAGTTAGTACATAGCTGAGCCCAAGCCAAATCCTTAAAACTAATCATAAGTTCTTCCTCTTTTCCAGGTCCTTGACCACAAGGGTCTAATTGAGAAACCCATATTTCCTTTAAGGTTTGTAGGTTGAGGTAACCAATTCAAGCCCTCAAACTTCAAGATAACCCAATATTTGTAATTGCTTACAATAATAACTCCATTATACAAAATCCTCATCTTATAGTTAGGAAAAGAGGGAGCGTACTTGATTGATGCCAACCTTGTAAATGAATAACCTTGTCTACTCATTACTCTACACCACTTGCTGAAGGAGTATATGTGCCTTGAATTAAATATGATATCCTAACATGAGTTATTGACACTTGAACATAATTGACATAGATCTTATGGAAAAAAGATGGGGAGGCTCTTTGAATATTAAGAAACATTTTCTCGTACTCTACTTAATCTATTTTTTCCATTTACTGAAAAAAATCACCCAAAAAGTCAATCGTTGAAGAATCAAACCTATGATAAATCACACCTACATTCTCATTTTAAGATATTCTCTAACTTTCTCCTATGACCCTTAAAGTCAGTGCCCTTTAGCACCTTGAATGGTGAAATATAAGGCATTGTAATAGGAGGTAGACTCCATTCCCCTTCACCTTTTTGAGGACCTCTAGAGACACTTGAAATATATACCCCTCCTTCGACTGAAGATGAATTTTTTTTTTTCTTCCACTTTCTTTAGATCCCATCCCTTCAAGGGCATCCTCATAAGAGGAACTCATTGTTGAAATATTACGACAAAAAAATGAGGCACACCATCTCTTTATAATGTTTCAAGGGACAGATATTGGAAAAGAACCATATTATCCCCTATATCCCTTAAGACATTCTCGATGCATAATTGAAATGAAATATTTATAACTAGACCTAAAGATAGATTTCAATGTTCAAGGTCAAACCCAAATAGAAAGAACCACTCCATGGATTAAGCATTGGTATTGAGTTTGGTAAAATAAATGACCTCCTTTCAAGTTCATGACCTTGTTTTTACCATTCTCAAGTGGAATGTTTGAAACCCACATTAGAAAATGGATATTTTCACCTTAGTCTTTGTAACCTATGCCCAATACCAATCTATGCAATGTAATAGCTTGGATATGCTAGGTGTTATATTTCTAGAGTACCCAATCAATGATTTTGAGGCTAAATCCCTAGCTCCAACTAAAATTTAGTCATATTGAAGAGGAAACTTGAAATATCTTGCTAATATGAGTCATTTGTCCTTCATTTTGATTGATTTACAACAAACCTCAATGCCTCTCCTTTCTTATCTTCCTTCTCAATTCTCATCGGGTACCTTTACACCTCAACCCATGCAAGTGGACCTAAGTCCATCGCACAATCCTTCACACTCTAATATGGTTTTAAATGTCTCCTCAAAGTTAGGGAATAACACACATGACAATGCAAAATTGTTAAGTCATCTTAAAATTTTGTGACTTTCCCCTTTATGAAATACATTCTAGATAGTTCTCATAAAAAACAATGCACTAGCACCACTAACGCACACGAAAAGTCAAAGATATCCATAGATTTTACCTACACCGAAGCACTTAGACTACACCACCATAAAATGCACCTTAAAATTTGGATGTCTGAAAACATTAATATTCTAACCCAATATGGCCTATTTTTTAGATTTGTGTAATTCACTCCTTCTCAAATCCTTGCACCTCATTGATACTCCATGAAAAATATACTCCAATGGTCACCTTCGAAGTTCCAACACATTCTTTTGCAACACGACTAAACCACCTGTATATGTTGCAACAACCTTTCCAATTTCTTTAATGGGTCGCACATATATTTCACATTTATTCTTCATCTTTAAAATTTGTAGTGCTAAGGAGAGGGTATCAACTTCAATCAAGGAATGTTCACTTAATACCATCACCAAGTTTCCTTCATGCAACTCGTAAAATATCTTAAGTTTTCTGCATAAATTCTCACGATGCTTAACTTGATTATATGTACCTGTAAGTGAGACTACAACTCCCCAACCTCTCTAATTTTTCAACCTCTCCAACCCTTGTTAGAGTATTCTTAGACATTCACACATGAACCAAACAAAACATAACACTAACATCCAAAATTTTCATCCACGTTCCATCTTTTAATGCCTTGCTAAAACCACATTATCACATTCCTTAAAATGAAATATTCAAATCTTAAGGAAAAACACCTACTTTTCTTATGAAAACCTAAAATATGCAAGTGACATGGAGAAGACTTCATTTTCTAAAAATGAAAACATAGGATCCTACAACCCCATTCACACAACAACTTGAGTATATTTAACATAGAAAATGGTACATACGCTAGTCTTTTCAAAATTTCCATATGACTTTCAAGAAACTAATACTTGTTTTTTAACTATCAAATCCATTGACTATAGACTATTTTTTGTGTACACCCACCTAATATGAAAGAACAATTAAATTTTTTCAATGTAAGGAAGATAAAAGCACTCTCACATTCAAATTCCAAAACTACAACATGTTTACCTCCATAAACTTTAACAACAAAATGATTGCATAAAATTAATAATTTTAAAATTAAATCACTATTATTATAATAAATAAGCCTACTCTTTCAAACCAAAAACATGAAATATTTTGTTAGTTCCTCAAATAAAACAAATATCTTACAATGTAAGTGAAAATAAAAAATATTGTAATTATTTTTTTTCAAGAAGGGAAATTTAAGAATTTTTGAACAAGTTGTGTTAATTATGATTTACAAAATCCCTTCGAACTCCAATATTTTTTTACATTCTAGAAAAATAGTATTTGTTGGCTTTTCGTAAGCTGGGAGTGAAAATGAGATTTAAGAGAGTTACGACTTAGGTTTTTACCAGTAGCTGACCCGATATCGAACCTGTTAGTGTCCCATGATTTGGCTGATTGGCAAGCCAAATGACAGGGTAACATCAAACCAATATTTGGAGCCTAAGGACCTAGCCTTCATGGACTCAGAGAGGGCTCTCTCTATTTGTGTAAGGAATATCTGTGTGTTTTCTTCTTGTGTTTTTTATTTTAGGCTAGTTATGAAGTAGGTTTTTGGTTTTGTTTTTAGGTTTGTGAGAGATGAATTAATCAAAGAATAAGATAGGTAAAAAGATGTCAGATCAACTGGGCTATGGGGTTGAAAAGGTCAAGAAAGCTTTTAGATGGTGATACAAGGTTGTTGAAGGGCCGATTTGATCGAGGTAAAATGGATCTTTGGGTAAAAAGGAGTGAGATGAACACTAAATTTGTGAAGAAAAAATGATTTCAAACATAAATAGTTCAATTGCTGACATAAACATGGTAGGACTAACCATTAATCATGAGAAATGTAACTATAAACTGATCAATGCATAGAAATAAACATTCGAGCAATACATAGAGATATATGACTCTCTAACTTTAGGAAATTTCTATCAGACTTTGGGGAAAGATAATTAAGACAAACAAATAACTCAAATCACTACGAGGAAACGCCTAAGCATAGTATTTCAGGCTATTGGGCACTTTGAAGAAAGATTGCATAATTTTAGGCAAAGGGCAAGATCAGTACAAGACCTCCTTGGTTCAACAAATGACAATCAAACAATCAAACAAAGGTTTCAGAGGTGGAGCTATGACTAGCCATGAGTAAGCAGAGCATACCATGAATCATAATTAGCATGCATACAACCATAAATGAAATAAGCAAACAATTTCTTCAATTATCAAAGAGCAATCAAGGATTCCTTGATATGACTAAGAAGGAAGAAAACATAGAAGCTATAAAGAAACAGGAAATTTGAGGTGCCTCCAAGGGCATGTCTCAAATCTATTCTCTACTGTCTTATAGCAAGCAAGAACATGGAATATGAATGAAAACTAAGAAGCATAACAGAGAGGGACACTATACCATTTTACCAAGTCAAGGAATCCAACAACAGTCCTCCTTCATCATCCAAAAACATTCAAGAAACTATCCAATGCATGAGACAAGTGTTTCTTCCAAGCTTGTATAACCATACACTGCTCTATATCATCAAGTTCAACCTTATTTACAATGAAATCTCTTGGAATATATAGGCCAAGATGAGGGAAAACCTCCTAGTGCAACTTGCAATCTCATTGGTGCATCAAAAATATCTGATTTTGTCCTTGAGGCTTTGCAAAGCCCAAGGCACAAAATATCTAATAAAATATCTCAAAAATTCTTAAAAAGGAAAATATATTGACTTTTCATAACTAACCATGCCCAAAAATAGCTAAACGCACATTAGGAAAAGCCACTTCAGAAAAGCGTATTTTTCACAAAAATACTTAAGAAATATATCAGTAGAAAGTCCTTTGTCTTTCCGGCAACTTTTGGAGGCCTTCTTGATGTCGAAACGAGGCCCGTGATAGCTCGTTGGAAAGCTCTGAATGTCTATGTTCTGAAAATACTTATTTTTCTCCAAAATTATTACTGGAATTCTATCAAAAACTGACCTGTGTGTAAAAACCCAAAAAATAGACTTTGCTGATAAATGGGGCAGAGTGTGGAAAAAGTGAGTGTTTTTCGCCATTTTGGGGGACCAAATCATCTTCAATTGATCTGAAAATTGCTGACTAGATTCTCCTGAAATTATGGCATCCAATGATACCATTTTCATCCTTTGAGGATGTCCCAAACAGAAATGGCGATGCCCATGATTTTTAGCCAAAAACCCAAAAATGACAAAAAACCAAAACTTGTTGAATTTTGCCCAATTTTGGCGAGCATGACCCTCAAGGGTTTTGAGAAACATGTTGAGAATTTGAGGCCAAAATTTGGAGCTTTGAGGTGTCTTTCTTCATTTTTGGTGTCGGGCGCCTCTTTTGAGCTTCCTTGAGTTTTTCCTGTGTGGCCTTCAGTTTCCATCAGGCGAAATGATTAAGTTTCTTATAGTGCCCGGTCATCCTCCTTTGAAGGTCCAAATCTCTATTGGCCTTTTCCAACTTCTTTTCCCAAGTGATCATTCACCCTATCAAGCCATGCTTCTCGATTTTTCTCTATCTCTTGGGTGAACAAAGTAGTGAGAGGAAAATATTGGAAATGGGTAGCTTCTTCCTCCTTTTGTTTCTCAAGGGCTCTTCTGAGTCCCATGGTCCTTGGCCTCTTTCTCCTTGGCTGCTCCTCATCTTCACTATCATTGATATCACCCATGAGTTCTTTCAACTTAACTTGTGCCTTGGAGGCCTCTTTTTTATATTTAATGGCCCATGTCTCATATACCGCCATGTGGATACTCATCTATTTGTTTTGTGTTTGAAAAAATTGAATGAAGTTTCTAGAACTCTCTATATCTGCCCTCAAAGAATCAATTTGTTCTTCTCTATTGATCAAGAGAGACTCTACGATTCGAGCCTCATTGTCGCTATCATCACTTTGGATCTAAATTATGTCAAATTCCCTCTCCTTCTCATGGCTGCTTTCTTCTTTCTCCTTTCCCTTGCTTTGGGTGGCCTTCTTGGTCTTCCTCCTCTTGGGTAATTCGACAATGGGTTGCTTGGGAAACTTCCCCTTGCTTCAGAGGGCCCTAGTAACATTTGGAGTTACAGTTTGAGGCACTCTTTTCCTTGATGTTTGGGGCTTCGCCACTTTTGAAGAAGAAAGCATGGCCCCTTTCCTAGGAGAGGCAGCTAGCACATGCTCTATTTTTTCTTTGCCCTTGCTACTTCCCTCATCATCCTTGCCACTGTTTTGAGTTTCTTCATGAATGCTTTGACTGTCATCTTGCATGTCTTTTGAAGGGCTACCCTCTTTACTCTTGTCTTTGCTGTCTCTAGGACTTTTAGGCTCTATCTCTTCAATGTTTTGGGCTTCATCTTCATATTTTTTGCTGCTGTGAGGGCTACCAATATCCTCATCAAACTGTTCAATTTCCTCATCATTTCCCTCCTCACTATTTTGCTCTTTTTCATGGCGCTTTTCTTCATCACTGTGTTGCATATCATCACTGTGTTTTTCTTCACTTTGTTGCCTTTCCTCACTATGCTACTCTTCTTCATCATGCTACTCTTCCTCATCATGTTGCTGCCCTTCATGTTGCTACCCTTCATCATGCTTCTGCTCTTCTTCATCATGTTTCTCCTCCTCATCATGCTACTCTTCCTCTTCATCATGTTGCTCCTCCGCATCATGCTGCTCTTCTTCTTCATCATGCATGGGAAAATTGAGCTTCTTGGGAATGGGCTTACTTGAAGAAGGCGAAAGATGCTGAGTGGAAGGTGAAGGAGATGCACGGGATGAAGGAACAGTGGCGAATTCTGGATGTGCAATGAAAGTGTCCCAAGAGATTCCCTTCTTCTCAAGCTGATGAAGAATGACAATCTTGATGAGGGAATGATGGAAAAGGCAAGTTTACTGCTGAGAAGGAGGTCTTTTCTGAATAGTGGAGGCCATATTTCCAATAATTCTATGGAGGAAGAAGGGTAGATTTAAAAATTGGGCTCTTGTGAAATGCATGAGCAAATGGACATGGTAAGCATAGACCTGCGAAAATCTTCCCTCGCATGTGAAATATTTCATGATTATCTTCATGAGGGGAGCATAACTAGTCAACAGATATGAGAAAGGAAAGATGGATGGACATGTATCCCAATGCTCTGGCTTCAAAAAGGGTTTGTACTGTTCTGAGTCTAGGTAGCTCTGTTTAAACCACTTTTCTCGGACATAAGGGATTTTGCTAGCTTTGGAAATGGATCTAGGAGAAAACTTGAAATCCAAGCTTGCTAGTTGAAAGTGTTTCCCTTGCAATCTCAAAGCACAAAGATGTGTCAAGAGGAGATAGATTTTCACCTTCTGCACCCTTTGACAAAACTCTAGACATCCAACTTCATGAAATTTAAATAGGACTGATGGATTATCATTTACCTCTTCAGTTGAAACAGGTTCAAACCTCCTGTGAAGGCCACTTCTACTGTCTTGCCTGGGAGGCATTTTGTTTTGGATACTCTTTGCTGACTAACAAAAACAAGTTGTCTCAAATGGTTTTTTGAAATGGTTTCCCAACACCACACTTTTTCCTCCTTATAAATCACTGTGCCTCTTGGATGCCAATCAAACAAGTATTTGTCAAATGAAAAACAAAATCAACTTATCACTGTGCTTGGGAAAAGGTCTTGAAAAGGTGTGTTTGTGGTCTCTTGGTGAAGAAAGAACTCTTGTGTTTTGACAAAAACAAAAACACCTTACCCCCAAACACTATTCTTTTGTTGTTCACTGCTCTTCACAAAGGTAGACAAAACAGCCTTCAACTGACTTAAAAGACCTTTCAACACAGATTTTTCTTTTTGAACTATGGAGGCTGGATAGAGTTTGCTATCTCATAACATAAAAAGGAAGTTTTTATATTTACCAAGCCTTCATCCCTTTGCCACTGTATAGATGATCACCTAAAAATGTTTTGCGATCTCTGCACCTTTGTTTATCTATCTAGCAGTTGTGGGCTAGTTTTGGCTTTTTAATAACCCTAGAAGAGCTTTAAAATTTGGTCTAACACACCTCCTTTTTCAGTCACTGTTTTATCCTCTGATTTTTTGACAAAGTCTTCTTCTTGGAGCAACTGGGGCTATCACTATTTTTGAAGGTAGCTAGGGCTCTCTAAAACTGACTAAACACTTTTTCCTATCACTGTGTGAATGCTTGACACCCACAGTCAACAAAAACCCTTTGATTTTCGACAAAAAACCCAAACTTATAATCACTGTTTCTCTCTTGAAAACACAACAAGATCACACCACCTCTTAAACTAAAAATTTATCATGGAGTGAGAAAAATACCTTGAAAAATGCTTAAGTTCCTTATTGATCCTTGATTCAACTTTCAAAGGCATTTTTTGAGGGCTTTTGGGTGAGCGACACGTTCACAGAAAAGAGCGCCACACAGTGTAGACTATCAGGTTGGCCTTCGGGCAGTGGATGAATGCGTGCACAGGCACGCGACGTGCTGCTATAGGCACGCCGTGCAGCTGTTGAAGCTCTGTGTTTTTTCGCTCACAGGTGCGCAGCGCAAAACTACAGGCGCGCCGCGTAGCCCTGGAGCCCTAAAAATCTTGGAAAGTTTGCCGGAAAACTAAGTTTCTCCAATGAAAAGCTAGGGGAGCAGTGTTTGTGTTTTGAAATTTTCAAATGAGACTTTGCAACGATCTCCTCCGCCTTTTATATGAAAGAAAAATCAAATGTTCTCATATCATGCTTTGGAGGGTTTATATGTTTGAAAAGGCCCATTTTTGTTTTTTCAAAACATGAATCACTATTTTTGCAATTTCATCACTTCTAGAACATTACAAAGACCCATATTTGATCAAGTTAATTACAAAGTGTTGTGGAAAACTTCTCTTTGAGGACACCATAGTCATGACTTTTCTGAAGTAAAGCAAACTCCTTAGAAAGCAAGATCTTTTCACTGTTTCTTCATTAAGAAAATAACCCTGTCACCTTTTTTCCATTTCTATCCTTAAAAAGGAAATCTTCTCAAAGCCATATCAATTATTATAGATGCATCATTTGACATTTTCCTTTAACTATGGATGAAGAACCTCATTTGCACTCACCCAGATTTTACCTATATTTGTTTATCAAGGATAAAATCCTTTGGAAACTCTTAATGCAAATACATACAACAGCAGGGTTTGTGCATATGTACATAAAGAGATCTTTGTCTGTGATAGTGATATGGCTTGATTCTTTGAATATTGTCTTGGACTTGAATCATGGTGTCATAGCTTTTCCTCATACATACTGTCTCTATATATTCATTTGCAAAAGTCACTTTCAGAAACAAGGCTTAATCTATCTTCTTGTCATTTTGATGAGGTTGTTCTAAGTTTGGGCATTTCTAGCCTCAGATTATCCTTTGAAGGAGACCTTTGATAGAAGAAAAACAAAACCTCTTTGATTATCATACTACCACTTCTTGTCATATTTTTAACACCATTTTCTACTAATGATCATTCAAATGTTTCCCACTGCATTTGAATTCTGTCTTTTAATCAGTGAAACTATGTAAGCATCCCTTGAAGCATCACTGTTGTATCAGTGGTTTCCTCCATTGGAGAAAAGGTGTAAAAAAAATTTTTAAGGTCATTTGAAGCATTGTTAGCCTTGTAATCTTTGAATGAGGCTATACCTATGTTCCTGACCCTCTGCTTGTTAAATGAAGGAGGCCTTAATCATATTTCCAAACCATCTTCTTTTAAAATGAAGGATGTTTACAACCAATGACCTAACCATCTGCTCATGATTGGAGGAGGTTTTACATAGTCACCCAACCATCTGCTGATGCTTGGAGGAAGTTTTACACAGTCACCCAACCATCTGCTCATGCTTGGAGAAGGTTTTACAAAGTCACCCAACCATCTGCTTCTCAAACTGTGTCATCTTTCCTTGTGATGCCTATCTTTGCTTGGTATATCACAATAAGTAATAAAAAGTGAAAAATTGGTAATATGCCATGAGGGGAATGCTCTGAGATGTGTATCCTATTGTTAAAATACCTTTATGCATCTTTAAAAACCAGAAGTAACCTAACTTGTATCTGCAGAGTAATACTTGCTAGTCATTAGTCACTAACCTTTTTTACTGTGTTTGCATAAGTTCATTGAATGTCCTATCTGTCCAGTACTCTTTCATCCTAGTCTCAAAACAACATGAGAAGCAAATGTCTTCTTATGTTTATTTTAATAATGTCTTCTAGAACACTGGTACATTTCTGCTTTGAAAAGGATACTGAAACACTATAGATCAACACAATATGAGTTTGGCTTTTGAAACATGCACTGCTGAGATACCAAGACTTGTTAGTGGCATGACCTAAGGGTGTATCAAACTTTGTTTGCAGAATAGGAAGGCCATCTATGACTGGTTGGTATTAGACAGAGGTTCTTTTGGCTTAGGATTGTTTTTCAAGGGAGGATTACCTAAAGCGCCACTACCTAACTTAGGGGATATTTTGATTGATTTGGAGTACTCTCTTTGGTATGATCAAATCTCAAGATGAGATATGACCAGAGGTAGGGTAGCTTACATTCTTATCAATTAGTTGGTTAATGAATGAGCTGGGGATGAGGGTGAATGACAACAGATGAATTTAGCTTATGAAAAATGATGGACAAGTTTGAATGACTGAGACTAGATAGGGCTTGACAATTAGGTTTTTTCTCATCATAGGATGATTGAAAAGGTAGGAGGGAAAAATGTTTAGGGGTGTTTTCTAGCTGAAAATTTTGACAAATTGGAGATCAGCTGCTAGAAAAATTGGCTTTAAAAACTAGTCATCATCAACAGGTGAAAAATATTGATGACTAACAGAACTCCACCACCAGATCTTCGAAGGCACCAAGGTATGTTCCATGTTCAAATTCCACTGTTTTTTGCATCCAACGCTTGTATATTTAGAATTTAATCTTTGTGTTTCATATTGTTACTGTTTGTAGTGATGGAATTGGCATTTGATGAGTCCAAGAGACCATTTCTCATAATAAAGGAGTAGGAGAAAAATACCCGAATGAGAAGCTTAGATGCTCAAAAGGCCAACATTGTGACTTATAGGGCTATTGTGAGAATATTTGCATCTCACTCAGCCTCAAGGTAATATAAAATATGCTCGAGAGCCCTGAAATAGATGTCACCATTAGTAAGCTCCTATTTAATTTATTCATTCTTTATTTTTAAATTGTTGAAATCCCTTCAATTTGGAAAATATTAAAATTTACTTCAAAAAAGTGTATGATTCACAAGTAGAAATTACTTAAAAATAATTGCAGATATTCTGCAATGATTGAAATAAACAAATAATCTGCGATATGTTCACTCTTTCTCACAAATAGTGAATCCCAATGAGCTATATGATCTATATACATTGATGTATGCCTATGAAAGCTCTCTAAAATTGGTGAATGTGTTCAGGTGTCACCAACATTGAGACATAGATGCTCAGCAGGGATATACTTGGTGTAAAGGTACTTGTGGCGGGCCTTCCACTAGCTAAGAGCCACCTACTTACCTACTTGTATACTCATTTCTCAACAAATTGCCAAAGATCCATAAGAGATGCTTCGAAAGAAAAGTGTTTGCCTAGGAATTTGAAAATTTTCTTATGTTGGATATATGCCCATCCAAGGTTTTCTATAGAGTTAATCTAATATTTGATCAAGGAAGAAAAAAGGAGATTGTTGTAATAGTTAGGAGGACCAAATCGACAATCACAAGCAATCATTCTCCAAAATGTTTCTAAATATAATAATATATACATGCAAATTATGTTTTTAATCCATTCAAAAAGAATGATGTTCTAAGATCCTAGGCTGGACTGAGACAATGTGCATGAGCATATCTATCTTTCCAATGATGTTATCATAGAGTAATAAAATACTATTTGTGTTTATGGGCCCAGATAAACGTTTTGGATATAGAATCAATCAAGTAGCACAAATAAACAGATTTTGTGGATACCCATTACAACATGGGTGCACAAATAAAAATTATGGTTGAAGCCTAAGAATATACATTTGCTAATTGGTGTTTGTACATCCCTCCATTGCATCATGTTCATAAACCTTTAATGCCTTACTTACACTTCTGTAGGTTGGTACTGTAATTGACTTCATGCCAAAATATAGCAATAGAGGTGTGAATCATACTCTACTACTGGAAACCAATCTAAAAATGCAATATCTATGTGATGGATCTAGACACTCAAAAGGTGGTTGCATTATCTTCACATTAGTGGAATCTAATGATATACGGCTAATATTCTCATCCTTATCCTATTATAGATAAATGAGAAAGAATCAATAGGAATTAGCTCCAGAAGCATTACTGTATGACTCAGTTTGTAATGCCATTGTCAAATATTTTCCATGGTGATCCAAATTTATGCAGGAAGGTAACAAAATAAAAATATACCCATACATACAAATATGTAGCAGAAATAACACTTCATTTCATTAATATAAAGGAATTGAAATTTTCTTACAGACAGAATGGAAATAAAGTAGCTAGGGCGCTGGTAGCTATCTCTGAGAAGATATGTGGCAGCTACAGGCCTTTGAACTGAGTTAAAATGAGGCTTGAGGGCCTATTTATTATTTAGAAATAATGTAAAACCCTAAAAATCCAAAACCCTAACCCTAGGAGATGAAGCGCCAAAACTATGGGCCCCGTTTGGGTAAATTGGTGTTTCAACTTCCCGAGGAAGTAACTTTGGCATACGATCTCTGTTTCATGCGAACCATACCTCGTTAGAAATATCTATCTGAGGAATACAAATTTTGAGTGAGAAAAATAAATCCATGGACACATATTGCTCTCGGTTTTCCCAAAAACCGTCGTTTGGGGCCTCAAAACGGCTCCAGAAGTTCAGGACCTGAAAAACTGCTAAAAATAGTAAGTTGTGCTGAAACTGAAAAACTGAAAGAGACAATGTTGGGGCCCCAAGTGGAATAGGTGGGTCACCACCAATATCCACTTGGATCATTCCTCCCCCCTTAGGAAGCAATGGTCCCCATTGCGTTAATTTCCTCCATGAGATGAGGAAGCTTCTACTGAACTTGATCCCTGGTGAACCACTTTACTTGGTGTAGGAGTTGGCCAGCTTTGACAACCCAGTACAATTGGATATTCTATTGGAAAGTGTTCTTGATTTGCATGTCCATGATACAGTTTGTGGTGGCCTGTTCCATGCAGCCTGGGTTTAACTATGTTTGTGTGAGTTGTTCTACAATGTCAAAGGTGTCTAGTAGAGGTGGAAAGTAAGGACGAAGGTGATACACATTGAATACTAGGTGTAGACCAAGGAATGGTGGAATATTGAGCTCAAAGGCATTGTTCCATATAGCCTTGGTGATGGTGTATGGCCCGTATCAAAGTGGGTGAAGCTTGCAGTGGGATCCAGTGAGGCACTCCTTCTGCAAAATTAGCCACACTTTGTCACCCACCTGGAAGTTGTGTCATTCCTGATGTTGATCATGGCGTTGCTTGTACTTAGCATTGGCTCTGTCCAATATTTCATGAACTTGTTGGCATATGTGTTGAATGTGCTCGATGAAGCTATTTGCTTTGTCAAATTTAGACTAGACATGAGCCGAATCGACTTGAGTATCCTCAAATATCATGGCTACGTCAATCAGACATAGTTGCTAGAATCCCAAGCCCACCTGAAAGGGGCTATGGCCGATTGAGTTTTGGAGAGCCTGGTTATAACTATGTTGTATATAGGGGAGGTTCTCGTCCAATTTGCATGGATGCTTTGAATTGTACATGTGCGAAATGTGTACAATCATTCTGTTGATGACCTCTGTCTAGCCATCCGTTTGGGGATGGAAATATATGGACTTGGTGAGTTTGGTGTCCAGCATTGACCAGAGGCTGGACCAACATGTGCTAAGGAATATGCTATCCCAATCTAATATGATAGACTGTGGGATCCCAAAGTGCACCCACACTCGTTCAAAGAAGAGTTTAGCAGTGGCTTCTGTTGTGATATTCTTCTTGTAGGCCGCCATAATGGCCATCTTCGAGAATCTTTCGACGACCATGAAAACATGGTCATTTCCATGCTTAGTATAAGGCGGGCCCGACATGTAATCCATGGAGATGGATTCCCAAGGTCGACTAGGGGTAGGTAGCGGAGTATACATGCCTTTCTTCTTGATGGTCGGTTTGGACATGGCACAAGCAGTGTAGGATCTGATGTGCTTCCCAACATCCTTTCAAAGTTTCGGCCAATAGAAATAATTCTGTAGTGCTGCTACTATTTTCTCGACCCAAAATTCCCAATGACTCGACTGTAGTGTGCTTCCCATATCATCTAGGAACGCTCGCTTGAAGGAACAAAAAGGTGTCCCAGGTGACATAAAAGTGCATCTTGGAGGTGAAAATTTGGAACTTGCGTAGCCCCAAAGAATGCCTTGTATGTGTGGTCAAATTCTGGGTCTCTCTCATAGAGAATGTTGGGAAAAATACTGAGAGGGGGGGTGAATCAGTATTTACTGCATATTCAAAACTTTTACTTTTTCACTCTTTAAAACCCATACGCTACTTTCCTTTAGTAAACTCGCGTATACACGCGGATATCCTTCACACAACTAGCGTATTAGCAGACATATAAATTTGCAGATAATTATTGACTTAGTTCTTTGCAATATTCATTCATCTGATGTTAAGGTAACAGTAAACATGTGTAGTAACAACAGAATAACCATCACACAAAGCATCACATATGAACACCAGGATTTTTAGGTGGAAAACCAAGTCGGGAGAAAACCACCGCTGCAGTTGCTCAGCCTTCAATATTTTATTATAGTAGGAACATCACAACATATGTGCTTTCAGCATCTACCAAGACGCAAAAATTCACTCCGCGCCGTTTACCGCTCTCCGGAAGGGAGCCCAACCCCCGACTAGTTTACCACTTTCTCCTAGAAGGAGTTTACGACCCCTCGATCTCGCTTACCAGCCTTCCCTCACCTCGGAAGGGATGGCAACCTCGCTTCTCGCTACTGCCCCCCACTCGGAAGGGAGTTACGACCGACCGAAGGCTACAATCCCTCAGCACTTGCGACCATGTTTCATCAATTTATCAACTCTGGATTCAAAGTTTCCTGGCCTCCTTTTCGACACCACTTGCAGGCCACGTTTCATCATATTTCTCGTAACGGGACCCTTTTCCATACTTTTGTACAGCGCTCAACCATGAACCGAGATACACATAGCCATCGACAGACACGCAAACCATCGTGTAACAAATCGTATATTTCTCTACTACAGACTTCAAAGAAACTTAGTTTTCCTTGCATACACACTTTCCCTTCACTGATGTCGCGTATATACGCGCTTCCGTTCACATAAACCAGCGTATACTTCTGTACAAATTACAGATCCAATTTCATTGCGCATACATGCTTTATCTTCAGCGAAGCCACGTATATACGCGCTTCCTCTACGGCGAACTAGCGTATGGTTCTTCAGATATTTAGGTCATTGCAATTCTTCAGAACAGTTACATCACACAGATTTAACCCTTTACTTCAGACAGATGTTCGCCTTATCTCAGATCTAATCATTCCATAAATAGATCTAGCAAATACAGATACATTTCAGATCTAGATATTATGCTTCATCATTTCTTCATAGGTGCATCATAGATTCAGATCTATCATCAAACCTTTACCCTTTCCATACAGATATACTTCACAGAGAAGTACTCATTCAAGCTCAGACATCTTGCACCCACACTCCTACTTTGCACAATGAATTTCTTCTCTTTATATAGGTTCTCCCTTTTTCAATACCATGAGCCCAAAACTACATTACTTCCGATGGTATTCCTGGATGGGGTCATTTAGACGAATCATGACCCAATACAATGGGTCAATACCATGGTGGTTACCCCTGGTTTTGCACTTTTTGAGCGCTTTTTCCCATACGCGACTTGGCACGTTCTTTCCCGCGTGCATACGCGACTTCCCTTAGGCAAATGCGCGTATGCCTAGAGACGTACTATTTTTCATCATACTTTGACACATACTGACCATCTTCCATTATTACATTCTTTACCCACTAAAGATACATCAGATTTAGTTCATCAAGACATATTCTATCAAGCACAACTTCATCAAGTAAGTTGCCATTCAAGGACAACACTCAGCATCATATTGCTAACAAACATCATTTCATATCAGATTTACATCATTTACCAAGTCCATTAGGTCAAGAATAACTTCATCAGGTGGTTTTCCATCAAGGACAACACATGTCAACATTATCATGTCTTCATCTTCATTCAATGGGTTGCCATCAAGGACAACACTCTGCATCATATTGCCAACAATCTCCCCCTTTGGACTTGATGGCAACCACGCAACCACGATGGTGTTTGGTTACCACAACAGATAGGTACATTAAAAATACAATGACACCATGTCACTCTCTCCATTTTTTGACACCATTCAAACACCATGTCACTCTCCCCCTTTGACATCAAGGGAAAAGGGCGGACCAAAACCAACATACTCTCCCCCTTTTCTCCTCATGTGGAAGAAGCATTCTACAGATCTGATATATACTGAAGTGACCAAGCTCCCCCTGAGTTCATGCTGAATCTTCAAACATATTTTTCAATGAAGTACATGACTCTATGAACTTCCTATCACCAATGAATCATACTTACATCAAAGATCCATCCAAGTGGATTTACATATGAGACTCAACTACCCAACCAAGTGGGTTTACACATTTCAACTCAACTACCCAACCAGGTGGGTTTACAAAATTTGACTTAGCTACCCAACCAAGTGGGTTTACAAAATTTGAAAAGTCCTTACATGACTGAATATTACAATTTTACATCATGGGTTTCAACAAGACCATTTCATCAAAATACAAATATGACCATTTATGACCAAGACTAGAAAGACCTCAAGAGAGATCATATATCAGAACCACCATAATGCCAACAATGCATTATACTCAGCAAGACTAGGGCTCCCCCTGAAAATGTGCATCCGAGCATCCTTTCCATATGACTAAGGCTCCCCCTTAGTTTGTGCATCCTGAACACTTTCAACCAATCATCAAGGCATCTTTAAAACATCAGAGATTGAAACAGTATTATAAGAGCTGGAACATCACCAGAGATACCAGAGATACCAAACAACACTGCAGCTGTGCTGAAGAGAGCTGACCCCAAACATAAATTTGTCAGCAATCAGACATACGCGGTTTTCTATGCATGAACTCGCGTATATACACGACTGTGTATCAGGAAATCCGCGTATCCAATCCTATCTTCTATATTTTAACCAGATTTGATCCTCTGTGAGAAAAAGACAGCATTCAGCTTCTTTCTAAGATATTTGAATGCTTCCCTGGAATACAGATAGATAGAACAGAGTAGTTGTGTCTTCAAGCGTCATCCAACGGTTGTAGCATAAGCACATTAGTAACCAAGCCTTCAGATTCTTTGCAGCATCAATACAATCTTTCCAAGAGAGATTATCATTTGAGCATGAGTATCACAATAACCAAAGAATAAGCAGTCATAGTGCCAACAATGCAATCATTAGCATTCAACCTGCTGCTCCCCCTGAACCAATGCTCCTCCTTAACTTGTGCAACTTGAATATGTTCATCAGCAAGTCATCAGCAACAATCTCTGCATGAACTGTCCTTATCTCTGAATGATAAGACTTTCATCTCAACAACGAATACTCTTCAGGACTCATCCATAATCTTCAACTTAAGTAACCAAGTATCATATCATCATTCTGAGAAATTAAGCTGCTACAGAGTCAATAAAACAGTTATTAACAGTCAGACTGATGCTCCCCCTGAACTTCTGCTCCTGATCTTCAGCTGTCATCCCAATTATCTTATCATAAAAGCATACGCAACTGTGTCTTCTATAACTCGCGTGTATACGCGACTTTTGTTCATCGAACCCGCGTATGGAAAGTGAAGCATAGAAATTTTTCATATTCCTTCATCTCCCCCTGAACTTGTACTTCCTGTACCTATCTTCTTCATATTAGATGCTCTGTCAGAAATACATATAACCAGAAAAATCAAATCAACCATGAGAGTCATCATACATTGCTCCCCCTGTGACGATACATTACTAAATCTCATAATGTATCCCACATCATTCCTGCAGTCAATCAAAGAAGTAGGCTTTAGAAGCGGATGATTGCAGTAGGGTCAGAATTCCCTACGTTTCTGATTGGTCTTCCTTCTTTTTCCAAATTTGCTTGAACTTCCTAACAGTGTGCTGAAAATTGTCCAATTTCTCATATCTGTTTAACTGGCATTATTTTTCTACATGTCCATACTTGTTACAAGAATAACATCTCATGTGTCCAGATAAATAAGCATAAGAATCATAATGAGTATTTCTAATCTTCCTCCTTTTACAATTAGCTGCTTTATGTCCATACTTGTTACATGAAAAACAATATCCCTTGAAGAAACCAGAGTACCTTTCTATGTAGGATCTGTTAGTTTGTGGCTGAAATGATCTACTCCTACAATTTGCTGCAACATGCCCATAATTATGACATTCAAAGCATTCAACATTATTGACTGATTTCCTTTGAGATTTCATCATTGATGGTTGACCTTTTGTCTCTTTCAACACTTCAGGTTTTGCATTGACATCCTCTGAGGTTTTTGCACTTCCTTGTGAGCTAGATTCTCCTTTAACAGTTTCATGGAAACCAAGACCAAGTTTGATAGCAGGAGACCTTTGATTACTCAGAATATTGTCCAAAATATTAGTACTATCTTGAAACCTCAAAAGTTTAACCTTTTCTTCTAATTTACTTTTGAGAATGTTTACCTCAAACTCCAAGGCTTGACATTTCTTTGTCATGCTTTCTTCTTTCCTTCTTCCATCTTCTACTTGATCTTTTAGATTTGGAATCTCTTCTTTCAACCAATTTTCGTTTTCTGCTTTAAGTTCTGCATTCTTCTTATTTGATTTATCCAGGTCTTCTTTGAGGGAAATGATTTCTGCTTCAAGTTCTTCATTCTTCTTGTTTGAATCTTCAAGATCTTCTTGTAGAGAGATTATTCCAGCTTCAAGACCTTTACTTCGATTGTATACATCATCGAACATCCTTTTCAGTCTAAAGATCAAAGCTTTGGAGGCAGATTCCTTCTCATTAAATATTCTTTGTTGATCTTTGATAACTTTTTCTAGGTCTATAGCATAATTTCCACTATATTCACCATTGTTTGCACAAAGAAGATTATTAGGTCCCCAATCACTATCTGATTCATCTTTGTCAATTTCTGCTATACAGGTTTTCTGAGACATCTCCTTGCTTCGAGTAGTCTTCTTCTTTTGTTTCTTTTCCATGAGCACTTGTAGAGCTTGGTCAGATTCTTCTTCATCTTTAATCTTGACAGCTTCTTCTAAATCCATACTATCACTTTCACTATCATAACCTTTGCATATACAGGTAAGTGAAATACAAGAACAATGATCAATACCTGTTTCATCTTCTTCAATTTTTGTTATACATGATTTCTGAGGCAACTTCTTTCCTTGAGTAACCTTCTTCTTTTGCTTCTTTCCCATTGCGACGGATCTCCTTCAAGCGATCAAGCTTCTGCAGAAGGACCTTGCTCTGATACCAATTGTTGGGAAAAATACTGAGAGGGGGGGTGAATCATTATTTACTGCATATTCAAAACTTTTAATTTTTCACTCTTTAAAACCCATACGCTACTTTCCTTTAGTAAACTCGCGTATACACGCGGATATCCTTCACACAACTAGCGTATTAGCAGAGATCTAAATTTGCAGATAATTGTTGACTTAGTTCTTTACAATATTCATTCATATGATGTTAAGTTAATAGTAAACATGTGTAGTAACAACAGAATAACCATCACACAAAGCATCACATATGAACACCAGGATTTTTAGGTGGAAAACCAAGTCGGGAGAAAACCACCACTGCAGTTGCTCAGCCTTCAATATTTTATTATAGAGAAAACATCTTACAACGTATGTGCTGGTGCAGACTCCTACCAGCATGCAGGCACCCACCTGCGCTCGTTTACCAACCTCTCCTGGAAGGGAGCTCCAACCCCCTAACTCGTTTACCAACCTCTCCTAGAAGGGAGCTACGACCCCCTGATCTCGTTTACCAACCTCACTTGGAAGGGAGCTACGACCCCCTGCTCTCGTTTACCAGCCTCACCTGGAAGGGAGCTATGACCCCCTAACTGAAGGCTACAACCCTCAGCACCTCTATGGACCAAGTTTCATCAATTTTCGCACTGGATCCAAAGCTTCCTTTAGGACACCACTTGCAGGCCACGTTTCATCATATTTTCAGACTGGATCCTTTCCATACTTTTAAGCACATTCAACCATGAACCAGATACATATAGCTTACTGACAAATATCAGTAAACCATCAGAACAGATCAGACATTTCTTACCATAGACTTCAGCAAACCCTAGTTTGCATACGTTCTTTCCCTTCACTGATGTCGCGTATATACACGCTTCCGTTCACATAAACCAGTGTATACTTATGTACAAATTACAGATCCAATTTCATTGCGCATACGCACTTTATCTTCAGCAAAGATGCGTATATATGTGCTTCCTCTGCGGCGAACTAGCGTATGGTTCTTCAAATATTTAGGTCATTGCAATTCTTCAGAACAGATACATCACACAAATTTAACCCTTTACTTTAAACAGATGTTCGCCTTATCTCAGATCTAATCATTCCATAAATAGATCTAGCAAATACATATACATTTCAGATCTAGATATTATGCTTCATCATTTCTTCATAGGTGCATCATAGATTCAGATCTATCATCAAACCTTTACCCTTTCCATACAGATATACTTCACAGAGAAGTACTCATTCAAGCTCAGACATCTTGCACCCACACTCCTACTTTGCACAATGAATTTCTTCTCTTTATATAGTTTCTCCCTTTTTCAATACCATGAGCCAAAACAATACCATGAGCCCAAAACTACATTACTTCCGATGGTATTCCTGGACGGGGTCATTTAGACGAATCATAACCCAATACAATGGGTCAATACCATGGTGGTTACCCCTGGTTTTGCACTTTTTGAGCGCTTTTGCCCATACGCGACTTGTCACGTTCTTTCCCGCGTGCATACACAACTTCCCTTAGGAAAATCCGCGTATGCCTAGAGACATACTCTTTTTCATCATGCTTTGACACATACTGACCATCTTCCATTATTACATTCTGTACCCACTGAAGATACATCAGATTTAGTTCATCAAGACATATTCTATCAAGCACAACTTCATCAAGTAAGTTGCCATTCAAGGACAACACTCAGCATCATATTGCTAACAAACATCATTTCATATCATATTTACATCATTTACCAAGTCCATCAAGTCAAGAATAACTTCATCAGGTGGTTTGCCATCAAGGACAACACATGTCAACATTATCATGTCTTCATCTTCATTCAATGGGTTGCCATCAAGGACAACACTCTGCATCATATTTCCAACAGAGAAGCGGTGAATCAAAAGTCTCATGCACACAAGAGTTGAGAACGGTGGTGAGCGCCACGATCAGTGGTCAGTTGAGGTAGTCTGCAACATTATTGGTGATACCCTTCTTGTACTTGATGTTCAAATGAAACTGTTGCAAATATGTGGACCACTTTTGATGGCAATCATTCTGCAACTTCTCTTGTGTCTGTATCAACTACAAGGGCCGATCGTCTATGTGGATGATTTTTTCCTTCCCAAAAATGTAATGCTTCCATTGTCGATAAGCTTGCACGATGGAATACATTTCTTTGTCATAAGTGGGATACTTGCGAACTATGTCAGACAATGTATCACTGTGATATGCCATTGGATGTCCCTGTTGAGTAAGAACTTCCCCAACAGCATAGTCAAAGGCATTTGTCTCGATCTCAAATGGCTGTTGCAAGTCTGGTAATATGAGAACTGGGGTAGAAAAGAGGTGATTTTTCAATTCTCTGAAAGTCGTCTGTTGAGATTCCGACCAAAAGGATTTTTCTCTCACTCATCCCTTGGTGACTTGACTCAAGGGCCAAGTGATATTAGAGAATCTCAACATGAACCTATAGTAGAAATTAGCAAGACCTAGGAAGCTGCAAAACTCTATTATAATGGTTGGGGCTAGCCAATCCCGAATGACTTGGATCTTGGTTGGACCCACATGCACCCCACTTTCATGAATAATGTATCCCAAATATTAAACCTGGGTCATGCCAAAAGTGCACTTCTCCAAATTGGCACAGAAATTGTGTTACCGCAATGTTTGGAGGACTTGTTGGATGTGGTGGAGGTGTTGTTCCCAAGTCTAGCTGAAGATCAGAATGTCATCCAAGTACACCACTACAAATGAGTTGGAGAATGGCCGCAAGATGTCGTCCAACAAACTCATGAAGGTTGCGGGAGCATTCGTTAACCCGAAAGGCATGACCAACCATTCGAAAAGGCCTTCCTTGGCTTTGAAGGTAGTCTTCCACACATCAGAGGGTTCAATTGGTACCTGGTGATACCCAGACTTTAAGTCGATATTGCTGAAATATTTTGCCCCTTTGAGCTGGTCCAGAAGGTCATCAATCCGTGGGATCGGGTACCTATTCCGGATAGTGATATTTTTCAACGCCCAATAGTCAATACAAATTCTCCATGTCCCATCCTTCTTTTGTACCAACATGATCGGGATCCCACAAGGTAATGAACTTGGTCAGATGTGACCTTTCTACAGCAGCTCCTAAATCTGCCTCTTTATTTCATCGTTCTCTAGAACATAGCACCGATAGATTAGTCCATTGGGTAGTAGTGCACCTGGGGTCAGTTTAATCATATGCTTGACCTGATAGTGTAGAGGAAACCTTATGGGTGAGGTGAAGATGTCCCCGTACTCCTCCACAAACCTGTCCATTTTATGTTGTTGTGTAGAGGAGCCTTGTTTGGAGGTCGTGGCCATAGTCTTCTTCTTTCCCTAGGGGCGAATCATCAGGAAAATGAATTTCCTAGTCAGGGAAATGAGCTTACTACATTATTTTGCAGTAACCAACGAGATAGCGGTAGGAGGTGGTACCTCTGGTATCCTATAGAACTTATTTCCCAAAGTAACAATAACAGCGCAAGGCCGAGACTCATACACAACATGACACTTCCACAAGTATGGTTGTCCTAATAATACATCAGAAACATCAATAGGAGCAACGTCACATAATACCTCATCCATGAAGGGCTTGATGCTATAGGGAAGGTGACACTCCTGGCTGACGTGAAGATCTCGTCCTTGGTGAAGCCACCCGATGGTGTATGGATGTGGGTGAGCTATGTTAGGAAAGCCCGACTGCTTCATGGCATCTGCTGAAATGAGGTTATTTTGGCTCCCATTGTCGATAATGAACTGTACCGAGGAGCCCTTTACCCACATTTGGGAGTGGAAGAGAAATTCCTCCTCCTCTGGATCTTTTGGTTCCTCCTTCTGGATCTTCGTAGTGGCAACAGTGGCGTTTAGGTCTGCATCAATAATCTATTTCCCTTTGTCATTCCCCTTGTTAGGTTCTAATTTAGAGTCGGAGAATGCATCTTACTCAAAATCCCTCATCTCGACCACTAGCGACTTCTTGGCTCGACACTCACTTGTGTTGTGAGTGGAGCTCTTACGGAACTCACACCACTTTCCCATGTCCTTCTTTGGCTTTGCGGTGTTGTTCTTTGCTTGTGACTTTGACAGGTTGTCTTGAGCTACCATGCCTTGGCTTTGTCCTTTGTTCTCTGGTTTGGGAGCACCTTTCCCTTGCTTTTGATTTTCAAATCCAAAGTCTTGCTTGTTTTGTTTGAATTTCTGCTCAATCTTGGCAGCATATTGGTATGTCGTACCAAGCGAGGAGATGTCGAGGAACTCCATTTCCTCCTGAATGTATCTATGTAGAAAACTGTGATACTTTAGCACCATATGTTTCTCTGAATCTTTGATACCCAACTTTGTGCGCAGGGTATGGAATAGATTCATCAACTCATGCACATCTTGATCCCTTTGTTGTCACATCGTGGTCCATTTTATGTACTTGTCCTCATAGCTCCGCATGTGATAGTATTGTTCCTTGATGGCATCTCGGAAATAATTCCAAGTGGATGCGGCCGAGAACAGAGAGGGTTCTATCTAGTCCTTTTTCTCACAGTAGGTTTCTCACAAGTCCTTGACATGGGGCGTAGCTTTGAGGAGTTCAAAAATAATTTTCTCCCCATCAGAAAATTCATGAACTGAGAAATATCCTTCTAATAGATTCAACCATATATCTATGGCATCTGCATCTATTTGACCCTCAAAGATGGGAATGTCAAAATTTATTCATACCTTAAAAGGATTTGCACCTCTAGAGTGGCTGCTGCATGCATATGCACCACCGGTGGGCAACCATTGAAGGATCTGGGAAAATTTATCCATCATCGCATTCCTTTGTTTTTCGAGGGCCTCCTTGAACAATATTTTGATAGGATCTCCTGCTCCCTCATCTTTCTTTTCATCCCCCATGGGCGTCCTTTGGGGTTTGCAAGGCTGATCTTCCAAAGGTTCTACCAAATCGAGCCCTAACTCCTTATACCCTAACATTTTTGGGGACATGCAAAGAAGGATCGAGAAAAAGTAGACTGCTCTCATACCACTAATCCAGATTTATGCAGGAACGCAATAGAATTGAGTTACAATGGTGTCTACAGGCCTCTGAATTGAGTTACAATGAGATTCGACGGTCTATTTATTATTTATAAACAATGGAAAACCCTAAACATCCAAAACACTAACCCTAGGAGATGAAGCGCCAAAACTATGGGCCCCATTTGCGTAAATTGGTGTTTCAACTTCACCGAGACATAACTTTAGCATGCGATCTCCGTTTGACGTGAACCATACCTCGTTAGAAAGATATATCCAAGGACTACAAATTTTGAGTGAGCAACATCGATCGATGAATCCATGTTGCTCCCATTTTTCCCAAAAAATGTCGTTTAGGGCCTCAAAATGGCTCTATAAGTTCAGAACCCGAAAAACTACTAAAAATGGTAAGTTGTGCCGAAACTGAAAAACTGAAAGAGACAATGGTGGGCCCTAAGTGCAATAGGCGGGTGACCACCAATATCCACCTATATCACATGGAATCTAGATAGGAGGAGCTATATGTAAACCCTCATTCCTATAGGCACATGTGGTAGAAATTTAGCCCTTATAAGATCCATATCGCATGTTTCTATAGTGCAAGCTATTGCATACTTATTTCCACTAGGGAGGACTCTAGTAATTGTGATTTCTTAGTAGCATAAAAGGAAGCGATAGTAATTTTATTACTTTGTGACACTCATATCTTTATAGGCCAACTTTTGCAGCAGAAAAAAAATGTATTTTCTATGAATATGAGACCTGCAACATGATTGGGAGACATATGAAAACAACAATTGACTAAGGCGACATTAAAATTCATCATGCAGTAGAGTATAGGGATATGATTATATGGCTACAATTTTCAGATCAATTTGTGGGAAGATCCTATAGATTGTCTTCATCATCAAAAAATTAGTTGAAATATATGCTTTTAGATCTATAAGAATAAGTTATAGACTAAGCCTTGATAAAAATATAAAAATTCAAGAAAACATTCCACATTAAGAGATCTAAGAATCCCTAAACTCATCCATCACACAAATCCCTAGGATAAACTCTATTACTAAGTTATTTCAAGAAATATGACACAATAAATGAGATATTTTAAGGTGTAAAAAGAGTGCCTAGCACTAAAGGAATCCATTGAGTTTGTTAAGGTTGATTTTCAGAAATAAGGAATCATTTTAAATATGTTTGACTTTGAACAACTGGCATATCATTTGAAATTATGAACAAGTGTGTTATTAAGGTAGGTTATGTAAAATATTTGTGTGGTTTAATGAGTTTGGAATATAAGCTCGTAATTTGAGGAAACTTACTACCAAAAAATGGAGTTGAATTAACAACCCTTGAACTACCTTGCACATATCTACACGAGTATCTTTTAGCAATATTGCCACTTTGAGTTGTGTATCTATTACAAATTTTATGGAGTTTGTTCGCCTTATTTATAGTGTTCCACTATGAAGACAACTAGTGTGTGGAGCCCTTCGACATGGTCAACATGTGCATTTTTTAGGAGTTCTAAGGATATGAGAACCCATGGTAACAAATGACACATTGGAACATTCTCTAATACTGCGAGATTGAGGGACATCCTTCTTTTTAGGAGAATGGTTTTATAACTTAATACTAATATACCTACATTGTGGTTCTACTTGTAGTTCTCAAGAGTTCATAAGCCTAGTATTTGTGGTTTAGCCTTACAAAGTCATGGGAAAATTCTCTGAATTGTTATAGCATTCCTAATCTATTGAATTTAGGTTCTCCGTGTAGAGGAGCATCACTAGAGATAATTACCCAAAACAATGATTTGAGTAGAAGCTCCTTTGCCATTGGAGATGTGGCATATTGTCAGGTATATCTTTGTGTGAAAATGCCCATATCTCTCCAGATTTTATATTGTTGGTTTCCTTTGCTCTCAGACTATATTATCCTTCAATGTTTAGTTATTCTTATTTGATACAAATGAATAGGACTAGTGTAAGGGTTGAAGTTTCTCTAGTGGCTTTAAAAAACATATGTAGTTGATTCTTAGCCAAAGACATGAATCACACCATGTTGCAATTCAAGTGTTTTTTCTCCTTAACAGTCCAGTGATGATCTCAGACTAGTATTGGTTCTATGATCCTTTGCTAAAATGCTCCCAATTATCATTTTTTCTAACATGAAGACTAATGAATACCCTTAAAGAGAAGTAGGTGCAAGGTATTGATACTTCTTTATGTTCCATATTCATGAATATAAGAAAGGGAATACCTTGAAAAATAGCTTCATTTCCAGGATGTCCTCTACTACCAGGAAAAGTTCCCAGAATGGACCTTTCACATCCAAGATGTCCTCTAATACTAAGGAAAGTGCCCATAATGGACCCTTTTGTAATGTAGCAATCCTATATGCCAAATGTCGCACACTTTTTAGGGAAGAGTTTCTCAAACAAACTTACCATCATCTACAAAGAGTGGATCCCCTTGAAATATGTGAAATAAATTTAAAGATTGTTTATTATAGACTATTACAAAATGGGTCTAGAGTGAGGACAAGTTCCATTGGAAAGGTATCTCTCTCCTGGCCTTCCTTACCAGCTAGTTGTAGATGATGTCCACTTAACCTGTGGTTGTAGACAAGCCATGAAATCCCTACCAAAAAATAGAGTTGTCTTAACAACCCTTGACCTACCTTGCACATATCTACATGATTATCTTTTAGCAGTACTCCCAATTTCAATTGTGTATCTATTACAAGTTTGATGGAGTTTGTTAGCCTTATTTACAATGCTCCACTATGAAGACAAGTAGTGTATGGAGCCATTTGGCATGGTCAACATGTGAATTTTTTAGGAGTTCTAACAATATGATAACCCATGGTAGCAAATGACACATTGGCACATTATTCAATGCCAAAGCGAACCCCAAATTGAGGGACATCCTTATTTTTAGGAGAATGGTTTTATAACTTAATACTAATATGCCTACACTATTGTTCTTCCTGTAGTTATCAAGACTTAAAAATTCTTGTATCTGTAGTTTATCCTTACAAAAATCATGCCCATCTTCTCTTAATTATTATAGCATTCCTAATCTACTGAATTTAGGTTCTCCATCTACATACTATAGGGTCATCACTAGATAATTACCAAAATCAATGATTTGAGTAGAAGTACCTTTTCCATTGGATATGTGGTAACCTAGAAGGTATATCTTTGTGTGCAAATTCACATATTTCTCTAGAATTTATATTTTTTGTTTCCTTTTCTCTAAGATTATATTATCCTTAAGTGTTTAGTTATTCTTATTCCATAAAAATGAGTTGGACTAGTGTAAGGGATTAATTTTCTTAGTGGCTTTCAAAAGCATATGCATTTTATTCATAGTCAAAGACACAAATCACATCGTTTTGAAATTCAAATTCTTGTCCTCCTTAACAATCTAGTAATACTCTCCGAGTATTATTGGTTCTATGATCCTTTGCCAAAGTTCTCCCAATTATCATTTCTTCTAACATGAAAAATGACAAATACCCTTAAGGAGAAGTAGGTGATCCATACTCAAGGTCTTGATACTTATTTATGTTCCATACTCATGAATATAACAAAGGGAATATCTTGACAATTATCCTCATTTCCATGATGTCCTATGCTCCTAAGAAATTTTCCCAGAATAAACCCCTTCACATCCAGGATGTCCTCTACTACTAACAAAAGTGCCCAGAATACACCCTTTTCTAATGTCGAAAACCTCAATGCTAGCTTTCACACACTTCTTAGGGAAGATTTTCTCAAATAAATTTAGTAGCATTAACAAAGAGTGGATCCCAATGAAATATGTGCAAAAAAACTAATATTGTCTATAATATACTATTACAAAATGGGTCTAGAGTGAGGACATGTGTCATTGGAAAGGTATCTCTCTCTTGACCTTCTTTACTAGCTAGTTGGAGATGATGTCCACTTAACTTGTGGTTGTAGACAACCCATGGACTCCCTACAAAAAAATGGAGTTGTCTTAACAACCCTTTATCTACCTTGCACATATCCACACAAATATCTTTTAGAAATACTCCCACTTTGAGTTGTGTATCTATTACAAGTTTGATGGAGTTTTTTAGCCTTATTTAGAGTGCTCCACTATGAATACATTTAGTGTGTGGAGTCCTTTGGCGTGGTCAACATGTCAATTTTTTAGGTGTTTTAATGAGATGAGTACCCATGGCCTCAAATGACACATTGGCACATTCTCCAATGCCATAGAGAACCCCATATTGAGGGACAACCTTCTTTTTAGGGGAATGGTTTTATAACTTAATACTAATATGCCTACATTTTGGTTCTAATTGTAGTTCTACAGACTTCAGAAGCCTAGTATCTATGGTTTATCCTTACAAAAATCATGCCCAACTTTTCTGAATTATTATAGCTTTCCTAATCTACTGAATTTGTGTTCTTTATGTACATGGGCATTAATAGAGATAATTACCAAAATAAATTATTTGAGTATATTTTTATTTTCCATTGGAGATGTGGCAGCCCGCCAAGTACATATTTCTATGCAAATGCCCAGATTGCTCCAAAATTTATATTGTTAGTTTCCTTTGCTGTCATATTATATTATCCTTTAGTGTTTAGTTTTTCTTATTTGGTACAGATGAGTTGGACTAGTATAAGGGTTGAATTTTCTCCAGTGGATTTCAAAAGAATATGAAGTTGATTCTTAGCCAAAGATAAGAATCACACCATGTACAAATTCAAGTGTTTTTTCTCCTGAACGGTCCAGTCACATCCTAAGAGCAATATTGGTTCTATGATCCTTTGCTAATGTCCTACCAATTATCATTTATTATAACATGAAAATCATGAATACTCTTAAAGAGAAGTAGGTTCTCCATACTCAAGGTCTTGATACTTCTTGATGTTCCATACTCATGAATATAACAAAGGGAATGTCTTGAAAAATAGATTTATTTCCAGGATGTCCTCTGTTGCTAAGAAAAGTGCCTAGAATGGACACTTTCACATCAAGGATGTCCTCTACTACTAAGAAAAGTGCCCAGAATGAACCCTTTTATAATTACACCGATAAGAATTTTCATCACTATATTGGGGTCAGAAAACACTATTTTCCCTAGCCAATGGAAGAGCTTGATTTGTTCCCTTCCAACCATTAAACTTTTACCATGTTTTTGTCCCTCCAACCAATGGAAAATTTCCATCTCTGATTGCTATCCACCCACTTTTTCCTGCTGATGTTTCTGCAACTCTCTAGTGACACAACATCGTTAGCCAGGTACTTCCTTCCACTTTTGGTTTTCTCTCCTCATACTCCTCTCAAATGCTATCTTCATCACATGGCCTTACCATCGTTGTACCCTTCCCGATTGAGCCTTGTCCGTCAAACCCTGAGAAATTCATAGATAACCCTACGTGCATATTTTCGTCAATTTTTTGTAGTGGGAGGCATTTATATGGATTGCCAAAGAACTGGCCACCCATCATGAAGGAAGAACTTTGAGCACACGCATTTGGGGCTCGAAAACCACAATGCAGAATTTCATTTGAAGAAGGTGTGAAAACCCTTCTAACCCCAATATTTTGTTTCCATTGAATTTTATCTATTAACAACAGCACCCACCATGAGCAAGAAGAAGAAGGAAAGATCTAGAGAATCCAAAGAACCCAAAGAGTTAATAAAATAACCCCTAGAACCCAAAGATCCTAGTCTGGACCCTTTACTATATCCTCCAACGATGTCTATTGAAATGGTTGTGAGAAACATTCTGAAGAAACCGCCCCTGATAGGTTTTAAAAATGCATTGAACCAATTGGGGCTTGGTTTTTCAACCTAGTTTGTAGAGGTTGTGCTCAAAATTTCATATGGGGCTAGCCTGGATGCCTTGAAGTTTTTCCGTTGGGATGGTTTGAGGATTTTTAGGAAGCAAATCTCCCTCGCATGGAATTTTCTCGTGGATTTACTAGGCAAAGAGAATTTGTTTGGCATGATCTGGGACATCATTAAGATAATGAATACCAAGGGCATCACGTCCATGGATTCCATTTCCTCTATGTTTTGTAATTATGCACAGGTTGGTAAGATTGAGGAGGTGAGGATGATGTTCGAGGTGTTGTTCGAGTATGGATGTCAGAATAATGTCGTCGCGCTAAATTATTTTCTCAGTGAGTTGTGCAGGTACAATCATGTGAAGTTGGCCATGGAATTCATGGATAAGACGGAGAATAAAATCACCCTAGATGTTGACACACATGTGTTTCTGCTAGAGAGATTGGATAATGAAGGTAATGTGAGTAAGGCTAAAACTACCTTTGGGGAAATGAGCATCCATGTCAGATTGTTGTTGAGCAATAGAGCAACTTATAATGCCTTCTTGACCAATATCATCAATTTCTCTCAAGACAAAAATGCATTGAAGTTTATGCACGTAATGAAGACTAAGAAGTGTTTTCTTGATCTGATCTTCTTTTTTAATATGCTTCAAATCCTTTACAAACGCAAGGACACAAAGTGTGCATTTCCCCCTTGGGAGATGATGAAGCAAAGTGGTATGGCCCCTGATTTTCCCACTTATAATACAATGATTGGAGTGTGTTTCTGTGCAATATCGAGTAGGGTAAAAATTTCTTACCATATTGTTGTAGCCCTTACAACATCACCCAAAATTTTTGGTATATTTAAAATTTAGGGTTCCCCATTCTACCTGCTTAGCTGTTAAGGCTTTAACCTGGCCTGTAGATAATGACATCCTCATAACCTGTCCCAGGACCCTCATGAGCCTTGTCACCATCATGACAAGATACTCTTACTGCAGTCACGCCATGTGTGAAGGGATCGCCATGCATACATTCGAATGGAAACTTTCTTTTTGTATTTACATTAAAAGCTCTTTCACCATGGATTTTTTAGGAACTCGATTTGGGTACTTCACCAAGCTCATAATATGATGTTAATTATTTGGGTGCATCATTCTCTAAAGGGTAACTATGAACTAGTTAATTTTATAATGTTTCATAGAGGTCAATCCCACGGAAGATATACTCATCAATGTCATCTCCATTCCGAGGGGAATGCACAGAAGCTAAACAACAAGGACACAACTGTGAACATGACACTTTCATCCACATGCCCTCTACCCAGGTGGGGATGAGACTTAAGGCTACCATTGAAGACCATTGTTAAGGCAGATGACAAGAATATTCCCACAAGTGAAAAGGAGGAGCAAGTTAACATTATTTTCAGATAGAGGATCAAGGAAAGAATTGTACATGGTTGACCGATGCAACAAAATTCTTCACTGATGCACATCGGATAACTAGACTCATTTCATGGTGAAATATAAGAATCCTAGAAGAGTGTTATGGCATTGGCATATCAGAGTATTGGTGTTGTCCATCGAAATTTAAGTATATCCCCCCTTTATGTTTTCAGAAGTAATTGTGCTGAAGACATTCAACACTCTGAAAAAAGTGAAGAGATATTTGAAGCATTGTCCTTTTCCTTCCATACATTAACTTCGGTGCCTTTATTCAAGTATGTATTTATAGTGTTGGAAGTTGGTGACAATGATGAAGGTGGTGGTTCAAAATAGCCACAGGCATTCATTCGCAATATAGTAGTTGCGACAGGGTTTTTGGAAGCAACCCTTGGCATTCTAGGCTCTCATTTTCGCATCACTCAGCGGGACCCCAGTAAGTTTAAAGATATATATGAAGAAGATCACCAGAGCCATGATTGAAAAGCTTGGACAACATATGGGAAGATTAGTAAAATACATGTTTGACTATGACTCCACCATCTATTTTTTCTCATCTTCATTCGTAGGAGGACGAAATAAGTTTTCTTGATGCATATTTGAGGATGGTAACTACGTGTGGAAATGCATAGATGCCTCACTTATACTCTTAAATTCCCACACAGACGCTCTCCCTTTGTTGCCTCTATTATAATTACTATTACAACAATGAGTTAAGACCATGAAAATTGCAAGCACATCAGGCATGAAGTAGTCCATGGCATGAATTTTGGATCTCTTCCATGTGTGAAAGGGTATGTTTGACCCAACATGAAACAACACCATCGTTTTCCACCCAAGGGAAGAAAGTTTCAAATGCCAAGAATTGCGTACAACACACCCCAGGAATGCGTTGATGATATTTGGTAACCGCCCATATTAATGTCTTAACTTCCCTCTCCATGCACGACACCATGTGGATTTGAGCCCTATTTCAGTTATCAATTTTTCTCTAAGCAAATGGCGTAGTTTTTTATGATTGGAAAATTAGTCGTAAGGGCCACCAAAACCTGAGGCATTTTCGTATGTAACTCCGGTGCATCGACGCAATTTCAGATTGGACTGTTGAAGGACGAAATAAGTTTTATATTGACGCATAAGAGAGGTTAGAAGGTCGCTAGTGGTTGAATATGTAGCATTAACACAAACCCTTATTATCACGTTGAAGTTCTAAGTGAAAAGAACAAGAATTCTGCATTTCTTCATTACATTCAAGTCGAACAAGATGACTCCCAGATGAATTTTCAACTAGTGCTTTTTGTTCTCAGTGCCAAGCAAACAGCCTTCAATCAACTTAGATCTATTGGGAAGCTCACCTATATCGGTCAGCTGAGGACACGAAATGATTCTAGAATTCGAGGAGCATGATTCATTATTCAATCCACTGGAAAGGACCCTGCACAGCTTGATCTGAGAGTGGAGCATACAAACTAGCCAAGTCGATGGACATATCTTCCAACAAAGATGTGTGTAATGGTAAAACAGGTACATCAGATAATTCAGATAGGGAGCTTTTGAGGGATAACGCAGTTGAACTCACTTCTTCAAATCAATATGCTAATATAAATAGCAGTGAAATGGATGGATATCAGTCAAAGCACATCAATGACATACCTAGCTTTAAAAGGTCTCAAACTCTGTTCGGCTCTTCAAAGGGGAGTAAATCAAGTTTATACTAAGCAAAGATCAAACCAGAATCAAGAAGAGACAGATAACTATTAAAAATAAAGTGACCACCTAGGGCTCTCAAAACAAACAGCAGTACAAAAAAAACCGAAAACCAATTACCAAAGGACAATGTAGTAATTTTCCTCACATTCATGGCATGTACCTCCACTGCAGACTGTGCGATTGTCGTTACCTTGCAAAATTTGTATAATCCATTGGAAAACCAAACAAATGTGTGAGGGTGTGGATAGTCCCAATAACATTTGCAGAGTGATGTTGAGGTTCTGCAACTGTATGGAGTCGTTTTACTATCCATCGAAGGCTGTGACCAAATAATTTGTGACTATGCGACCATCACCAAGTCGCAAAGGTTGCAAACACGGTGCCCAACAGAATATGCCACTTATGCGACCCTCGACCATGCGACGGTGCGACTAGATTGCCAGGTTGTAGAAATTGCAAAGTCATCTGAAGGGTGACACTCCGACCATGAGACTGTGTGACCAAGTCGCCAGGTTGCAAAGCATGAAAAGTCATCCGAAAGGTGACCCTCCGACCATGCGACTATGCGACCAAGTCAGCAGGTCACAAAGCATGCAAAGTCATGCGAGGTGTGACCTCCCGACCATGCGACTAGGTCGCTAGGTCGTGGAAACAGGCTAGTTTACACAAATGAAGAATGATATCCACCATCTTCCAAACTAGTTTAAATGGTGTTGTACATTCACATGAAACCTTCATTAATTAATGTGGAGCCTATGGTTAGTCAAATGACATATGTTAATGCGATGGGCTTCATTTTATAATGGTGGGTTTAAATATACAGTAGCAAAGTTTATTTATGGCAGCATTACAATGGTTTTAAGACCATGGTTGAAAATGGTGCTACTTTGCCTATATGGCAATATAGAATTTTCTTGGTAATCAGTCTTGGGAGAGGAGTCTTTGTGTTTTTGTTGCACCATCAAAGAGATCCAAGGTTCTTGAAGACGAGCATGTGCCTTTGTTCAAAAGAATATCGTTCAAGGCCATTGCTAAATTTTCATATTTTTCACCTCATTATATACTATTATGCTTTAACAGATAACTAAAATAGACGCAGCCGAGCATGAGGAGAGCGAGGGGCTTCCTCACGCAAAGCGTAGCTTCATCTTGATAGAGTCTGAGGAAAATATTGGGGATAAAGCACAGTGATCAAAGGGGCATAGGAAAAGCCTACATAGGATGTTCTCTTTAATAACTTAATGACACAACACTTGACCACACAAGGGTCTAAAGTTATCATTTTTTTTACTTGTGCAAGTAATTACATACGCCCCTAACATTGTTATTCACTCAATGATGATATGTAACCTAAAATATGTGACTGTAGGAGGAAGCTGTTGGTTTGCACGATGAGCCGGAGTTTTTCCCAGCAAGCAAGAGAGCCATTTTTCAAAGCAAGGAAAGCAGGATAATGAATATTTCTATAAAATCCAGAGATCAAAGGAAGGCTACAAGTCACAAATTGTTCAAGGTCATAGGTCGCAGATTGTTCAATGTCACAGGTTGTAGATTTCCTCAAGTCACAAGTCGAATATTTCCTCCAGGTTGCAGGTCGCAGATTTGGTTGAGGTCGCATGTCGCAGGTCGTGGAACCCACCAAGTCGCAAGACATCCCAACAAACCAGAAGGAAAAAATTCAAAAGCCTAAAGGGCAAGCCACGTGTTATAAATACCTCCTCCAGGAGATTGTAAAGAAATTTTATTTTGGACTGAAAAGGATATTGAGTATTGTATAGAAGGACCACACAATGTTGCATATGAATACAAGCTCTTCGAAACTCCATTGTTGGATCTGATGTTGATTAATGCATGAACACTATGAGTATTACATTTTCAGTTTCTAACATCTTTTGATTAATGAAATTGTCTCTCTGTTTACATCATTATGCATTATATTTTTCTAGAAGTGTGTTAATGGTGTTAAGTCTATGTTTCTACTTTAATGAATGCTAATAACTTTGTTTGTTAACATTTACATTATCTTCATGATCATTCAAGGAAGTGAAGGTTATTCTTCCATAAAGAATTATTTATTTTATGGTCAGAATAGCTTTTACATGCATGACCCTAATAAAGTGCTCCTAACAGCATCTCCTTCGGCTCCATGCTTTACAACTCATCTTGCTACATACAGTGTTGTTTGACCATTATAATTCATCAGTCATGTGTTTTGTGTCATTTGAATAAGCATGTGTCCTTAGGTTTGCGAAGTCCGATTGAGACCAAAGAAAAGGAGTATCAAGCGGTAGCTAGACCCACACCCCATATGGGATCCCTATTCCAAATGGTTTAGAGTCTAGTTGGGACTTTTTACTAGGGAGATCCCTTGCTATTGGCTGGACATTTTTTCCTGTCAAAAGAATTGGTGCTATAAGGAGGGCCATATGACAAGCTGAGCCCTTAGGGCCTACAGTTAATCTCATATATGTAATGGCTCATCCAAAAACCATTCTCCCGAGATGTTTTTCAGATTTCTATAGGCCTCGATGCTCAATCCTCGATGAACTTATGTATCACTTGTCCCAATTAAAATTTTATGGCGAAAACAGAGTTCCCATAACCAAACACCTTTTAGATTTCTGTGATTTTTGTGAGTGCTATTGAATTGACAATGAAGGGTTCACTTTTTTTCTTTTCTCCCTCACTCTCGAAGGTCGCACTCATAAATGGTGCTGCACATTGCCGGAAGCTTCCATCCATTCGTTCAAGCAGCTCGCTGGTGAAATACAACAATATTTTCACAGGTATGATATTCAAAATGTATTATTAAAATTAAATGACATCATAATGGAACCTCAGGAACCACTAGATGAATTCTCTATCAGATTTGTTCATTATTGTCTTGAGATCCCTGAAAAGGATGTTGACTGGAAATTTCTAAGTGAACAGTTCAAGTATGCGGTTTTCATTTCCCTTGAACAATTTCAATTAGCAACTGAGCCTGATCCTAGTGTTTCCTATGACGACCCGCAAGTTTCCGACTGTTCAGACTCTGTTCCTAATGTTTCCTTGTCCCTCTCCCTAAGGCTAGACCACATTCAGGCCTCCAAGGAGAGTATTACTATTTGTGATATTTCGGTCCATCCTCCTGAAGTTCTAAGAAATTATAGATGCGTGCTAGAAGATAAAACCTGTTGTGTCACCTCTGAATCTGTCAGGCACCCTGCCGAATCAATGCTTGAAAATCATATGAGCCCAACGTCTCCCCAAGATCATGAAACATATCTCGAGTCCATTAGATGTTTCCCTGGGCACACTCTTAAAGCTAATTCACATACTGATGATGAATTGACTCTTATCCCACATGAAGTTGACTTCCTCACAAGGCCTGCCAGATCATTGTTCCCTCTGGATTACATGGATATGCGTGATGAAAATATTTGTACGGTTAATACCCCCATGGCTGAATCATTTCATTCATTATTCCCTGATTTATTTCATGAGTCTATCATGCCAGTGATTTCTTCAAGTCATTCAAAATTTTCTTATACTGGTACTGGCAAAAATCATAAGCACCCAGGTGGTGCTTTGTAATCACATTACAAAATTAATGAATCTTTTAGATCTGACATTCTTCATCCGAAATATTTAAACAAACAAAGGAGTAATTTCCTGATCGAGAAACTTCAAGATGTCCCTTTTATTGATCCATCCCAATTGGTAACTCCCCGGGAGCCTAGCATGCCAGCCACCCATCTTGATCAATTCAATGGCTCCATTAATCACTGCTTATCTAAAAACATATTCACTCATGCCGCTAAGAATTGTCATTCATATATTTCTTTCAACCATATAAAGCCACCCAAATTCGATGATCCACTTTGTGAAGATTCAAGAACCCACCAGGAAATCAAAGCAATTCAACCTCTGCCAGTTGTTACCCCAAGCTCTTCTGATCCTGACGAGACTCCACAAACAACTCCAACTAGAGTTTCTCGAATTAGGGTTTCTGCTCTTGGATTCGCAAGTATCTATAATTTTCCTAGTAGATGCTTATTTTTCCCATCCTATCAGGTTAATCACCCTCAACACCATGATGAGACTGCCGGTCAATTTGACAAAACCTACCCAGTGAATATACTTGAAAATAGGCAATGGTTTACCCCCGTCCCATCAGACCTAGGGTTGTGCATGAATGGATGTGCGTCATTCATAAATATTTTTAAGTTTTAAGATCATATTTCTGTGTGTCAGGGTGAGAGTGGAATTCAGCTTGCACCATCCATTCTGGCATGTTCTCTGGTAAGTATCCATGATCTTCTTGCCATTGCACATGATCTACAGGTAAGTTTTGTGGTTGTTGCATATTTTTGGATGCTAGTGTTGGCAATATGATGCAGAGTGTTGTCCTTGATGGCAACCCACTTGATAAAGATGATGTCAACCTACTTAATGAAGTTGTTCTTGATGGAAAATGACTTGATGAGTTGCAACCTATGTGTCAAATATGTACAGATGATGTATCTATAGATCAGCTAAGGAGTACAGAAGAAAGGAACTTCAGAAAGGGCCAGAGCAATGATGAATAAGACATGTCACTATGCATATGCAGGTTTGGTTAGGTGAAGTAGCGTGTGTACGTGGAAAATTATGTGCTAAGTTGCGTATGCCTAATTGCACTCTAAAGTTATAAATCCAAGGGTTCTTACCATGGTATTGACCCATTGTATTGAGCGCTGGATTGTCTATTTGATCCCATCCAGGAATACCATCAGAAGTGATGTGGTTTTGGCTCATGGTATTGACAAAGGCTAAATCTATATAAGGAGAATAAAATCATTGTTAAAAGGTGGTGCAAGATGTCTGGGTTTTAATGAATACTTCTCTTTGAATAATATCTGAATGGAAAGGGTAACAGTTTGATGATAGATCTGAATCTATGATGCACCTATGAAGAAAATGATGTAGAAAGATCTCTAGATCTGAAATGTATATGTATTTTCTAGATCTATTTATGGAATGATTAGATCTTTGATCTGGCGAACATCTGTCTGAAGTGAAGGGTAAAATCTGAGTTATATATCTGTTCTGAAGAATTATGCTGCCCTAAAATGTCTGAAGATCTATACACTAGTTTGTAATAGAGGAAGCGAGTATATATGTGGGTCGTCTTCAGAAAAAGTGTGTATGGGTTGTGAAAGTAGATCTGTAATATGTGCAGATGTATACGTGGGTTGATATGCATGAAAGTGCCTATATACGCAGGATCAATGAAAGGAAAGTGCATATGAAAACTAGGGTTTGTTGAAGTATGTGGTATGAAATGTCTGATCTGTTCTGCTGTATTACTGCTATCTGTCTATGATGTATTCATACAGATCTAGGTTTTCTGGATATTGATTAGGTTGCTGACTATGTTGAGAAAAGATCAAGTTGTTGATTGATTGGTTGATGATTCATTAAATGAATTGATAAGGGTATAAGTTTCAGTTTTATGTGTGATTGAGCTTAAATGTGTGGAGTGGGTCCAGTCTGAAAATATGATGAAAAGTGGCCTGCAAGTTGTGTTCTATGGAAGCTATTGGATCCAGTGTGAAAATTGATGAAACATGGTCCATGGTAAAGCTGAGGGTCATAGCCTTCAGTCAGGGGGTCATAGCTCCCTTCCAGGTGAGGCTGGTAAACGAGAGCAGGGGGTCGTAGCTCCCTTCCAGAAGAGGCTGCTAAACGAGAGCAGGGGGTTGTAGCTCCCTTCCAGGAGAGGCTGGTAAACGAGAGAAGGTTGTAGCCTTCTGTAGGTGGGTTCCTACGTGCTGGTATGAGTTTGTGCCAGTAAATGGTTGTAAGATGTTCTCTCTATAATAAAATATTGAAGGTTGAGACAACAGCAGCGGTGGCTTTCTCCCGACTTGGGTTTCCACCTAAAATCCTAGTGTTCATGTGTGTTGCTTATGTGTGATGGTTTATTATGTTATTACTGCACATGCTTATTATTTATTGAACATTTAATGAATGAATGATGGAATGATATAAGTGAAGATTTATTTGCATAATAAGATTTCTGGACATACGCATGTTTTATTAAGTATATCCACGTGCATACGCGAGTTGGCTTCAGGAAAGTCGCATATGTGTTTTGAAGTAAGAAAAAGTAAAAATTTTTGAGTAAGTCCTAAATACTGATTCACCCCCCCCCCTCTCAGTATTTTTCCCAACAATTGGTATCAGAGCAGGTCCTTCTACAGAAGCTTGATCGCTTGAAGGAGATCCGTCACAATGCGAAGGAAGAAAAAGAAGAAGGCTACTCTAAAGGAGATATCTCAGAAAACATGTGCAGCAGAAAATGAAGAAGATAAAACAGGTACTGATTGTTGTTCTTGTGATTCACTTTCTTGTGCATGCAATGGTGAAGATAGTGAAAGTAATGTTTTGGATCTAGAGGAAGCTATCAAGATCAAAGTTGAAGATCAACAAAGATCACCTAAAGAGAAAGAATCTATCTATAAAGAAATGATCTCTCAAATGAAAGGACAGATAGAAACAATGAATGGTCAGATGGAAATGTATCAAAGATGGATAGAAATGTATCAAAGGGTGTACGATAATGTGACCAATCGAAATAAAGAACTCGAAGCAGAAATCATCTCTCTGAAGGAAGATCTGGAAAATTCAAACAAGAAGAATGAAAGACTTGAATATGAAATCATCTCTCTCAAAGAAGATCTGGAAAAATCAAATAAGAAGAATGAAGAACCCCTACCATTTGAAAAGGAAGGACTTGAAGCAGAAATCATCTCTCTCAAAGAAGATCTGGAAAAAACAAATAAGAAGAATGAAGAACTATTACAAACATGTGAATAACAAGAAAATTGGTTGAAGGAAGAAATTTTCAAATTAAATGATCAAGTAGAAGAAGGAAAAACGGTCAAAGAAAGCATGAAGAAGCAATGCCAAAAAATGGAGGTTGAGGTAAACATTCTCAAAGGTAAATTAGAAGAAAAGGATAAACTCTTGAGGTTTCAAAATAGTACTAAGATTTTGGACAATATTCTTAGTAGTCAAAGGTCTCCCTCTGTTAAATTTGGTCTTGGTTTTCATGAAACTGTTAAAGGAGAATCTAGCTCACAAGGAAGTGCTAAAGATTCAAAGGATGTGAATGCAAAACCTGAAAAGTTGAAAGAAACAAGAAGTCAACCGACAATCATGAACACTCAAAGGAAATCATTCAAAAATTTTGAATGCTTTAAATGTCATAATTATGGGCATGTTGTAGCCAATTGCAGAAGTAGATTGTTTTAGTCTCACACAAACAGATTCTACACAGAAAGGTATTCTGGTTTCTTTAAGGGATATTGTTTTTCATGAAGCAAGTTTGGTCATAAAGCAGCTGATTGCAATAGAGGAAAGAATAGAAGAGCAGAGTATGATACTTATGCTTACTTTTCTGGTCACATAAGATGTTATGCTTGTAACAAGTATGGACCTGTAGAAAAGGAATGCAGGATGAACAGATCAAGGAAATTGGATAAATTTCAGCATAAAAATAGAAAGTTCAAGCAAAGTTGGATGAAGAAGGAGGACTGGTCAGAAACGTAGGGAATATTGACTCTACTATAGTCATCCACTTCTTATGACTGCAGGAATGATGTGAGATACATTATAGGGATTAGTAATATATCATCATAGGGTGAGCGATGTATGGTGATTCCCATGGTTGGTTTGGTAATTCTAGTTATGTTCATTTCTAACAGAACATCTGATGTGAAAAAGACAGGTACAGATGGTACAACTTTAGGGGAGATGAAGGAATGTGAAGTTTTCAATGTATCACTTTCCATACGTGGGTTATGTGAACTAAATCCGCGTATACACGCAAGTTCCAGTGGATATAGTCACGTATGCATTTATGATAAGAAAATTGGTATGACAGCTAAAGATCAAGAGCACAGGTTCAGGGGGAGCATCAGTCTGATTACTAATCATTGTATTATTGGCACTGTATCTACTTATTTCTCAGTTCTAAATGATGATGAAATGTGACATGGTTTCTTATGATGAGATTATGGATGAGCCTTGTTTGTTTTTTTTTGAAAATTATTCTTTATTTTCACACATGGATGAGATGGAAGTCTTATGATTCAGAGACAAGGATAGATCATGCAGAGATTGTTGCTGATAACTTGATGTTGAAAGAGTTTCAGGTTGCACAAGCTAAGGAGGAGCCTTGGTCATATGGAAAGGATGCTTGGATGCACATTTTCAGGTGGAGCATTAGCCTTGCTGAGCATAATGCATTGTTGGCATTATGATGATTCTAAAATTGAGGTATTTCTGGTACTGGTCATAAAAATTCATATTTGTAATTTGATGTTGAGACCTATGATGTAAAATTGTAATATTCAGTCACGTAAGGACTTGATCAAATATGTAAACCCAGTTAGTTGGGTAGTTGAGTCAAATTGTGTAAACCCACTTGGTTGGGTATTTGAGTCTCATATGTAAATCCCCTTGGTTGGATCTTTGATGTAAGTATGAGTACTTGGTGATAGGAAGGTCATAGAGTCATGTACTTCATTGAAAAAGAAAAAAAAAAATTTGAAGATTCAGCATGAACTCAGGGGGAGCATGGTAACTTCAATGCACATCAGATCTACAACGCTCTTCTTTCTACATGAGGAGGAAGACCTTGTATTGGTTTTGATCCGCCCTTTTCCCTTGATGTCAAATGGGGAGAGTGACATGGTGTTTGAATAGGGGAGAATATCATTATGCTTAATGTATCTATCTGTTTTGATCGTGATCAAACACCATCGTGGTTGCCATCAAGTCCAAAGGGGGAGATTGTTGGCAATATGATGCAGAGTGTTGTCCTTGATGGAAACCCACTTGATAAAGATGATGGAAACCTACTTAATGAAGTTTTTCTTGATGGAAACTAACTTGATGAGTTGAAACCTATGTGTCAAATATGTACAGATGATGTATCTACAGATCATCGAAGGAGTACAGAAGAAAGGAACTTCAGAAAGGGCCAAAGCAATGATGAATAATACATGTCACTATGCATACGCGGGTTTGGTTAGGCAAAGTAGCGTGTGTACACAGAAAAGTACGTGCTAAGTCGCGTATTCCTAATTGCGCTCTAAAGTTATAAATCCAGGGGTTCTTACCATGGTATTGACCCATTGTATTGAGCGCTGGATTGTCTATTTGATCCCATCCAGGAATACCATTGGACGTGATGTGGTTTTGGCTCATGGTATTGACAAAGGCTAAATCTATATAAGGAGAAGAATATCATTGTTAAAAGATGGTGCAAGATGTCTGGGTTTTAATGAATACTTCTCTTTGAAGAATATCTGAATGGAAAGGGTAACAGTTTGATAATAGATCTGAATCTATGATGCACCTATGAAGAAAATGATGTAGAGGGATCTCTAGATCTGAAATGTATATGTATTTTCTAGATCTGTTTATGGAATGATTAGATCTGTGATCTGGCGAACATCTGTCTGAAGTGAAGGGTAAAATCTGAGTTATATATCTATTCTGAAGAATTGTGCTGCCCTAAAATGTCTGAAGATCTATACGCTAGTTTGTAATAGAGCAAGTGTGTATATACGCGGGTCGTCTTCATAAAAAGTGCGTATGGGTTGTGAAAGTAGATCTGTAATATGTGCAGATGTATACACGGGTTGATATGCATGAAAGCACGTATATACGCAGGCTCAATGAAAGGAAAGCACGTATGAAAACTAGGGTTTGCTAAAGTATGTGGTATGAAATTTCTGATCTGTTCTGATGTATTACTGCTATATGTCTATGATGTATTCATACAGATCTGGGTTTTCTAGATATTGATTAGGTTGCTGACTATGTTGAGAAAAAATCAAGTTGTTGATTGATTGGTTGATGATTCATTGAATGAATTGATAAGGGTATAAGTTTCAGTTTGATGTGTGATTGAGCTTAAATGTGTGGAGTGGGTCCAGTCTAAAAATATGATGAAAAGTGGCCTGCAAGTTGTGATCTATTGAAGCTATTGGATCCAGTATGAAAATTGATGAAACGTGGTCCATGGACTGCAGAGATTGCGTAGCCTTTGGAGTCGGGAATTCGTAGCTCCCTTCCAGTGGGAGCTAGTGCAGCGAGCTTGAAGTCGTAGCTCCCTTCCAGAAGAGGCTGGTAAACGAGAGCAGGGGGTTGTAGCTCCCTTCCAGGAGAGGCTGGTAAACGAGAGAAGGTTGTAGCCTTCTGTAGGTGGGTGCTTGCGTGCTGGTATGAGTATGCGCTAGTAAATGGTTGTAAGATGTTTTATTTATAATAAAATATTGAAGGCTGAGACAACGGAAGTGGTAGTTTTCTCCCGACTTGGGTTTCCACCTAAAAACCTATTGTTCATATGTGTTGCTTATGTGTGATGGTTTATTCTTTTATTACTGCACATGCTTACTGTTTATTGAACATCTAATGAATGAATGATGGAATGATATAAGTGAAGATTTATCTGAATAATAAGATTGCTGGACATACGCATGTTTTATTAAGTATATCCGCGTGCATACGCGAGTTGGCTTGAGGAAAGTCGTGTATGTGTTTTGAAGTAAGAAAAAGTAAAAAAAAATTAGTAAGTCCTAAATACTGATTCACCCCCCCCCCCCCCCCCCTCTCAGTATTTTTCCCAATAGCTAGCTCTGATCCCGAGCATTGTTGTTCTTGCAGGATGGGAACTACACTTGTGGCTGCACTGGAAAGCTAATTTCACATAACCTGACATCCTCATTGGTTAAACTAGGGCTTTAGGTGTAGGCTAGCTAGGACCTGTTAAAAAAAAAAATTAGTTCAATTTTTTTTTTAATTAGGTTTACTTGCAAAATTTTTGGCTTATACTTTAAAAGTGTGTCTGCCATTTTTTTTTTCTTATGATTAATATCTTAGGCATCATCATGTTACAATTGTTTTGTGCTCATTTCTTTTTCAGTTTTCTTTTTGCTGCATAAATAATCACTGCTTGTATTGCGCCTCTTTTCCACCTACAACTGGTTGATCATTCTCGCACATGGCGTTGCATTACATATTGATCCACGTCTATTACATTGTGTCGTACACTCTCTTCCTCACATCATTTCTGCAGGTTCTTGACATAGCTTTGGAAATTTTCGACATATCCCCTACCACTGCATGAGCCCTCATTGGAACCCCACCACCTTGGGGACTTGTTTTTCCCCGATTTCTGAAACAATAACCCCATTGTTTGTGTGAGGTTGCAATGGCTATCTCAAGAGGCAGCTTCCTTGTAGTACAGGTCATCGAAGTTGCATTCTCAACAAGATGCCTATGAGTCTAAATTTATTAGCCGGGGAGATAAGAGCCTGTTGTTTGTGGGAGACCTAATCAGTTTGAATGGCTAATACCCGTAGCCCCCAAGACTTGTGCCCAGCATAGTATTGGACATATTAATGATCTATTTTTCATGCTTCACCTATTGTGGTAGATGGGATGTGAAGGTTTGGCACAAGGGAAAACCCAAATTAAGATATCTTTCAGTTTCTATAAAACAAGAAACAACTTCTCTTGCTCATAAAATAAGTCGGGATGCCTCATCCACCCATGAAAATAAGTGCCACGGGCACATGAAAATAATTTCTACAAGCACATGAAACAAATAAGGGTAAAGGATTGAGAAAGGCTTCCTACACAGAGAGGTAATGCAATGACTCTTCCAGGGTACTGACCAGGCTCACTGGCATCGGAGCAACGCTTATGATTTCTTGAAGTGACTCCGTCGGGGTACTGTCTAGGCCTGCTGGCAGCATAGAAACACCAAAAACTTACTTTGAAAATATTGAAAATAATAAACCCGATGCCATACTCTTCACATCATCAACAAGCTACTGGCATCAGTGAGCTCTCGCTTTGATGTGTTCTGATTAGCGAGACCTAGTTGAGGCACAAGGACTGGGCATATCTATAAAGGCCAAAATAATACAAAAGGGTACCCACAAAACTTGTACAATATTTCCTTGCATCACTATTTGAACTCATACTATTGTTGTGATATTGACAGAGATGTTGGATTCTACTAGTAATTCGCCATTTGTTGTAGCTGCTACAACAACACCCAAAATTTTTCATATATTTAAAATTTCGGGTTCCCCCTTCTACCCGCTTAGCCGTTAAGGCTTTAATCTGGCGTGTAGATAATGACATCCTCATAAACTATCCCAAGCCCCTCGTGAACCTTCTCACCATCATGATGAGATAATCTTACCACAGTCGCGCCATGTGTGAAGGGATTGCCATGCATACATTCGAATGGAAACTTTCTTTGTGTATTTACATTAAGAGCTATTTCACCACGGATTGTTTAGGCACTCAGTTTGGGTACTTCACCAAGATCATAATCTGATGCTAATTATTTGGGGGCATCATTCTCTAAAGGGTAACTGTGAACTAATTAATGTTATAATGTTTCATACAGGTCAATCCCACTGATGATATACTCATCAATGTCATCACCACATCGAGGGGAATGCACTAAAGCTAAACAACAAGGACACAACTATGAAACATGACACTTTCATCCACATGCCCCTTGCCCAGGTGGGGATGAGGCTTAAGGCTACCATTGAAGACCATTGTTAAGGCGGATGACAAGGATACGCCCACAAGTGAGAAGGAGGAGCAAGTTAACATTTTTTTCATATAGAGGATCAAGGAAAGAATTGTTCACGGTTGATCGATGCAACAAAATTCTTCACTGATGCACATCAGATACTTAGACTCATTTTGTGGTGAAATATAAGAATCCTGGAAGAGTGTTATGGCATTGGCATATTAGAGTATTGGTGTTGTCCATGGAAATTTAAGTATCTCCCCGCTCTATATCTTCAGAAGTACTTGTGTGAAATACATTCAATAATCTAAAAAAAGTGAAGAGATACTTGGAGCATTGTCCTTTTCCTTCTGGACATTAAATTCGGTGCCTTTATTCAAGTATGTCTTTATAGTGTTGGAAGCTGGTGACAATGAAGAAGGTGGTGGTTCAAAGAAGCCACAAGCATTCATTTGCAATACAGTAGCTACAATAGGGTTTTTGGAAGCAACCCTTGGCATTCTAGGCTCTCATTTTCTCATCACTCGGCGGGACCCCATTAAGTTTAAAGATATATATGATGAAGATCACTAGAGCTATGATTGAAAAGCTCAGACAACATATGGGAAAATTAGTAAAATGCATGTCTGAGTATGACTCCACCATCTATTGTGTCTCATCTTCATTCGTAGGAGGACGAAATAAGTTTTCTTGCTGCGTAATTGAGGACGGTAACTGTGTGTGGAAATGCATAGATGCCTCATTTATACTCTTAAAGTCCCACACAAACACTCTCCCTTTGTTGCCTCCATTATACTTACTATTACAATGATGAGTTAAGACCATGAAAAGCGCAAGCACATCGGGCATGAAGTAGTCCACGGCATGAATCTTGGCTCTCTACCACGTGTGAAAGGGTATGTTTGACCCAGCATGAAACAACACCATCGTTTTCCACCCTAGGGAATAAATTTTCAAATGCCAAGCGTTACATACATTACACCCCAAGAATGCGTTGATGATATTCGTTAACCACCCATATTAATGTCTCGACTTCCCTCTCCATGCACGACACCCCATGGATTTGAGACCTATTTCAGTTATCGATTTTTCTCTAAGAAAATGGCGCAGGATTTTTTGATTGGACAATTAGTCGGAAGGGCCGCCAAAACCTAAGGCATTTTCATATGCAACTCCGATGCATCAGCGCAATTTTAGATCAGACTGCTGAAGGCCAAAATAAGTTTTATATTGAGGCATAAGAGATGTTCCAAGGTCGTTGGTGGTTGAATATGCAGCATTAATACAAACCCTTATTATCCTGCGGAAGGTCTAAGTGAAAAGAACAATAATTCTACGCTGCTTCATTACATTCAAGTCAAACAAGATGACTCCCATATGAATGTTCAACTAGAGCTTTTTTTTCTCAGTGCCAAGCAAACAACCTTCGATTAGCTTAGATCTATCGAGTAGCTTGGCTATATAGTTCAGCTGAGGACATGAAATGATTCTGGAATTCGAGGAGCACAATTCATTATTCAATCCACTGGCAAGGACCCTGCACAACTTGATCTGAGAGTGGAGCATACAAACTGGCTAAGTTGATGGACATATCTTCCAAGAAAGATGTGTGTAATGGTAAAATAGTTACATCAGATAATTCAAATAGGAAGCTTTTGAGGGATAACGCAGTTGAACTCGCTTCTTCATATCAATCCACTGATATAAATAGCAGTGAACTGGATGGATATCACTCAAAGCACATCGATGACATACCTAGCTTCAAATGGTCTCAAACTCTATTCGGCTCTTCAAAGGGGAGTAAATCAAGTTTATACTAAGCAAAGATCGAACCAGAATCAAGAAGAGACAGATAAATATTAAAAATAAAGCGACCACCCAGGGCTCTCAAAACAAACAACGGTACAAAAAAAATCGAAAACCAATTCCCAAAGGACAACGTAGTAATTTTCCTCGCATTTGTGGCATGTAACCCCACTGTAGACTGTGCGATTGTCATTTCCTTGCAAAAATTGCATAATGTTATGTAACCAGCTCCAAAAATAGAAGAAAAGAGTTATCAACGCCTTAGAAATAAGCCACTTCGAGGGGGCAACCTCCAATACATTACATAAATGAACAATTCTTGGATGATCCAATTTACAAAACCTCCTTTCTATATATAGGAGTCCATGGGGACATAATGTAATCCTAGTGGGTCACAATGTAATCCTAGCCGACCTAACAATAATAATTTAAGGGCACAATAATAATAAAATGGGGGTTACAAGGGTACAATAATAACAATAAGGGGGTTACACTAACAACAATAAGGGACTATACTAGTAATATAGGGACCTAACATGCCCCTCTCCTTCAAAAAGTGTTGTCCTCAACGCTTGAGTAGCTCTGGGTGCTTCTGTATAAAATTATCATCCTCCCATGTAGAATCTTCAGTGGGTAAGTTCTTCCACTCGATGAGATACTCTGAAATTGATCGATTCCGTAGTTGTCGAGTTCTTGTTTCCATGACCGCTTCAGGTTCCAATATGATTTTTCCTTCCTCATCAAGTTCTAGTAATATTGTTTGAACTGGAATATTTTCACTGATAACCTTCTTTAAGCATGAAACATGGAAAATTGGATGTACTCGTGAAGAAGCAGGAAGCTCCAATTTATATGCCATAGTACCAATCTTTTGCAACACCTTGTAAGGACCATAGTACTTTTGCGATAATTTATTGTCCTTCTTTGCTTGCTTTAGGGACATTTTTTTGTATGGTTGTAGCCGTAAAAATACCCAATCTCCTACATCAAAACTTCTCTCACTGCGATGTTGATCTGACTGTTGTTTCATTCGATTTTGTGCCAAATTCAGGTTATCCTTTAAGAGTTGGAGAACTTCTTGCTGATGCTCGATGTGATCTTCCACCGCTTGAACCTTCGAATTTTCCCTTAAAGATGATGTGATGGATGGTGGATGATATCCATAAAGTGCCATAAATGGGGTCATTTTTGCTGCAGTATGGAAGGAAGTGTTATACCACCATTCAAAGAGAGGTAACCACTTGACCCATTGTGTTTGTTTATCAGATACAAAACAACGAAGATATCCTTCCAAACATTTATTTACTATCTCAGTTTGACCATCAGATTGAGGATGATAAGATGAGCTATGAGCTAATCGAGTACCCAAACAAGAAAATAACTCCGTCCAAAAATTTCCAGTAAAAATGGGATCTCTGTCGCTCACAATAACCCTTGGGCTTCCATGTAGCTTTTGAATTCTGTCCATAAATGTAGTAGCAACTATAATTTCTTTAAATGGATGAGATAATGCACAAAAGTGTGCATACTTGGTAAGTCTATCAACTACCACCATGATGACACTCTTTCCTTTGGACTTAGGTAAACCTGTGATAAAATCCATTGAAATCTCCTCCCCACGTTGACTTGGAATGGATAAAGGTTGTAGAAGTCCCGGGGTCTTAATTGTTTCCACTTTATTCTGCTGGAAAACCAAACATTCCGCCACAAACTTTTGAATATCAGATTTAAGGCCATCCCAAAAAAATTCTTTCTTCACCCTGTGGTAAGTTTTAAAAAATCCCGAGTGTCCTCCTAAAGGAGAAGTGTGCAATTCCAGAAGAATCTTTTCTTTTAGTTGGGAATTCTTACAAAGATATAAGCGATCTTTGTACCATAAGGAATCATTTTTCCAACTAAATGTATCAGATGTACTAGGATCTTGCTGCAACTCTTGAATGAGTGTCCATACATCTTTGTCCTTCTTCCATTCATCTCTTGCTTCGGTTATCCAATCTGGTTGGATAATAGAAATGGCACAAAGCAATGTTTCCACCTCTTCATTCTTTCTTGAGAGTGCATCTACAACAACATTAAGCTTTCCTTTTTTGTAGATTATTTCAAAGTCATAACCCAACATCTTTGTGACCCATTTTTGCTGCTCTTCTGACGATAGTCTTTGTTCCAAAAAGTGTTTAAGACTATCATGATCAGCTTTTACCTTGAAGTGTCTTCCCATTAGGTAAGTTCGCCATTTCTTTAGTGCATGCAGTATTGCTAACATTTCCTTCTCATAAATAGGTTTCTGTAAATACTTTCCTTTGATTGGACGACTTTCAAAAGCAATGGCTCTTCCTTCCTGCATTAAAACTGCACCAATTCCATTTCCTGAGGCATCACATTCCACAATAAAGGTTTTTGTGAAGTCTGGCGTAGCTAAGATCGGTGCTAGGCACATTGCCTCTTTAAGATGTTCAAAGGCCTTAGTTGCTTCAGGAGTCCATGAAAATGCATCTTTCTTCAATAATGTTGTTAGAGGTGCTGCTATTCTCCCATAATTCTTAACAAACTCGCGATAATACCTTGTTAACCCGAGAAATCCTCGCAACTGCTTTATGGTTGTCGGGACTTTCCATTCCTTAATGGCTTTAATTTTGTTAGGGTCTACTTTAACACCCTCGTGAGATACAATATGACCCAGATATTCCACCTCTTGTACTCCAAAGAAACATTTGGATGTTTTTTCATATAATTGTTTCTCCTACAATATTTTGAGCACCCTGTCAACATGTTGAACATGATCCTTCCAAGACCTATTGTAGATTAGTATATCATCAAAAAATACTAGCACAAATTTTCTAAGGAAGGGTTTGAAAATGGAATTCATCAACCCTTGAAATGTAGAAGGTGCATTGGTAAGGCCAAAAGGCATGACCAAAAATTCATAATGACCCTCATGAGTTAGAAATGCTATTTTTGGAATATCTTCAGTCTTCATTCTAATTTGATGATATCTTGAACGAAGATCCAACTTGGTAAAATAAATTGCTCCATGTAATTCATACAATAATTCATCAATCACAGGAATGGGAAATTTGTCTTTAATGGTAAGCTTATTGAGCTCCCTATAATCTGGACACATTCGCCATGATCCATCCTTCTTGTGTACCAATACTACAGGAGCAGAGAAAGAACTTTGACTAGGTTGAATTATACCCGCCTCTAACATTTCTGCAATCATACGTTCAATTTCTCTCTCTTGGAAGTAAGGATATCTATAAGGCCTGATGTTTGGAGGAACACTTCCTGGAATCAAATGAATAGCATGATCATGATCACGAATAGGTGGGAGTCCTTTGGGAGTTTCAAACACCTTGGAATGATTGTCCAAGACTTGTTGGAGATCTGCAGAAATAGATGATTTTGATGTTGGAACTTCTAGTGAGCATAATTGTGCAATTACGCCTCGCCGTTCTTTCTTTAGAAGCTTTGTCATGACATTAGAGCTTATTATCCTTCCTGGCTTCCCCGCAATACCCCGTAATTCGACTTCCTTTCCTTCTGAAAAAAATTTCAAGAAAAGTTCTTGAAAATTAAAAGCTACCGTCCCCAAAGATTGTAACCATCGTACTCCTAGTACAACATCAGCACCTCCCATAGGAATGGAAAGCATTGGACTAGTCAATACATATTCCCCCATGGTTAGCTTCATATTATGGCATTTTCCAGAGCAATTTATAGTTCCTCCATTTGCAACCATCACTTGACATTCTGGTGCTGGGTATAGGAAACAATTTAATTCCTTGGCTACCTTACAAGGAATAAAATTATGGGTGCTACCTGAATCAATCAACACTATTACCTTTCTCTTCTTGATTTGTCCTTTTATCTTGAGAGTTTGAGGAGTGGTAATTCCTGCCAGTGCATTACACGATATGGTAGGATTCATTTCTTCCTCTTCTGGGGCTGGTTCCTGGTGTATATCCTCTTCTTGTTCATTTTCTTCTTCCTCTTCACAATCTATGTAAAATAATTTCTTCTCAGCACACTTATGACCTTAGTGTATTTGCTATCACAACTGTAGCAAAGCCCTTTTGCTCTTTTTTCTTCCAATTGTTGTGGTGTCAACCTTGTAGGTTGTGGAAATCTAGGTGTAGCAACACTTCCTTCTTTATATAATTGAGTGGTAGGCTTCCTTGTCGCCATTATTTTACATTCAACTTTTCTTGCCAACCTAAATGCCTTCTCCAATGAATCCGGTTCCAAAACATGAACTTCATGTTGGATGTTATCCTTTAAAGTGCCTATGAAGAGATCGATCCTGTGTTCCTCTGGAATATCAGTTACCCTTATATTCAATTTTGGGAAGTCCTCAATGTGCTGCCCCACTAAACCCTTTTGTTTGAGATTTATCAATTGGCTAAAGAAGGTGTTGCTCTTTGTATCCTCATAATGTGCTATCATTTCCTCCGTAAAAATTGACCAAGTGACAATTTTTTTACGGAGCAAAGCCATCGATACCATACAAATGTATTTTGTTCTAAATGTAAAGTTGCAATGCGTACCTTTTGTGTGTTTTGCATGTTATGGAGATCAAAATATTGCTCCATCTGTAGTATCCATGTTACAGGATCCTTTCCATCAAACTTCCTCATATCCATCTTTGGAATATGGTGGTTCTTCCCGCCAACATTAGATTTTATGAAATCACAATTAACATTTATTTTTTTCTCATCATGAGGTTCTTCTACTATCTTTTCACCATTAGGAAACATTTCTTGTATCAACTTTGTCAAACCTTCGATGTCTGTTTTGAGATCATTCTTCATGTTTTCCATGTTGTCTTTCATGTCCACTTCCATGCCATCCATCTTAGCTTCCACGCCTTTCTTCAAACCGTCCATCTTCACTTCCACACCTTTCTTCAAAACTTCCATTTCATTTTTTGTTGCTCTTTGCGAGAGTGAAATTTGTTGCACTTGCTCTTGTAATTTTGATAGACCATGTTGCAATTCTTCATCTTCATGAGTCATAGTAGAGCCTTCTGAAGGCTTAATGGGTGTTGAATTCTTTTTTGGGGCCATTTTAGAATCCAATATTGATATCTATTCTACAAGATGCCCTTGGAATCAATTCAACTTGTTTCTTCAAACAAGACTTATGCAATTCGGAAAAAAAATACACACCTTTTACTAGCTTTGAGGAGCTCGATATTGAAATTGAATTATCTCTGTAATTGAAAATCTTAGATATCTGAAATTCAGCCCTGTAGTAGCCCTCTGAAGCTTCTTTCAAATGCCACAGGTCTGACCTGATTTTGATTCTCCAAGACAAAGTTGTGTCCAATCTCCCACAATGACCTAATTCTGGACTGGTTCCGTAGAGCGAACTTGTACGACTTGCCACGTGTCACTGTTTTGTCCTTTGTCTCTGAAATTGATAGCCAAGAAACTACAGGCCGTGTACTTGCGACCACTTTTGACGGCACTCCAATCCAATCTCCAGAGAGATATTTATTGAACTTTTCCCACGATCACCTCTTTGAGATGAAATTCAGGAGCCTGAAAAAGCACTACCTTCCACAGATCATATCTCCAAAAATATTGCGAACCAAGCTCTGAAATTTTTTGATGAATTTCCTCAGGATTTCAGCTTCGCACCATATGAATTTCAGATTCTAAACCTTCGTAGAAAAAAATTTATAGCGCAAATTCCACGATGACCTGTTTAGGAGCCTGAAAAAATACCTGACTTCCACAGATGATATCTCCGAAATTATTGCGAAACAAACTCTGAAATTTTTACACAGGCTTCCTCAAGATTTTTTCTTCGCACCCTAAAAATTTCAGCTTCTGAAACTTCGTAGAAAAAAAGTTATAGCGAAAATGCCACGATGACCTGTTTGGAGCAGCGAAACCCTAGAATCCAAACCTCTGATACCAAATGTTGAGTAACCAGCTCCAAAAATAGAAGAAAAGAGTTGTAAACGCCTTAGAAATGAGCCACTTCGAGGGGGCAACCTCCAATACATTACATAAATGAACAATTCTTGGATGATACAATTCACAAAACCTCCTTTCTATATATAGGAGTCCATTGGGCCATAATGTAATCCTAGTGGGCCACAATGTAATCCTAGCCGACCTAACAATAATAATTTAAGGGCACAATAATAATAAAATGGGGGTTACAAGGGTACAATAATAACAATAAGGGGGTTACACTAACAACAATAAGGGACTATACTAGTAATATAGGGACCTAACACATAATCCACTGGAAAACCAAACAAATGCGTGAGGGTGCGGATAGTTGCAATAACGTTTGCAGAGGAGTGAAGTTGAGGTTCTGCAACCGTATGGAGCCTTGTTACTATGCATAGAAGGCTGTGACCAAATAATTTGTGACTACGCAACCATCACCAAGTCACAAACGTCACAAACGCGGTGCCCAACAGAATATGCCAATTACGCAACCCCTGACCATGCGACTGTGCGACCAGGTCGCCAGGTCGGAGAAATTCAAAAGTCATCTGAAGGGTGACCCTCTGACCATGCGACTGTGCAACCAAGTTGCTAGGTCGTAAAGCATGCATAGTCATCCAAAAGGCAACCCTTCGACCATGCAATTGCGCAACCAAGTTGCCAGGTCACAAAGCATGCAAATTCATCCGAGGTATGACCTCCCAACCATGCGACCAGGTCGCCAAGTCGCGGAAACATGCTACTTTACACAAATGAAGAATGATATCCAACATCTTCCAAACCAGTTTAAATGGTGCTGCACATTCACATGAAACCTTCATTAATTCACGTGGAGCCTATGGTTAGTCAAACGACATATGTTAATGCGATGGGCTTAATTTTATAATGGTGGGTTTAAATATACGGTAAAAAGTTTATTTATGGCAGCATTACAATGGTTTTAATACCATGGTTGAAAACAGTGCTACTTTGCCTACATGGCAATATAGAATTTGCTTTGTAATCAGTCTCGGGAGAGGAGTCTTTGTGTTTTTTTTGCACCACCAAAGAGATCCAAGGTTCTTGAAGACGAGCATGCGCCTTTGTTCAAAAGAGTATCGTTCAAGGCCATTGCTAAATTTTCATGGTTTGCACCTCATTACCTACTGGTATTCTTTAACACATAAGTAAACTAGATGCAGCCAAGCATGAGGAGAGCGAGGGGCTTCTTCACGCCAAGCATAACTTTCGCTTGATAGAGTCTGAGGAAAATGTTGGGGATAAAGCATAGTGATCAAAGGGGCATAGGGAAAGCCTACACAGGCCATTCTCTTTGATAACTTAATGAAACAACACTTGACCACACAGGGGTCTAAAGTTATCATTTTTTTTACTTGTGCAAGTAATAACATATGCCCCTAACATTATTATTCAATCAATGAAGATATGTAACCTAAACTATGTGACTGTAGGAAGAAGTTGTTGGTTTGCACGATGAGCCGGAGTTTTCCCGCGCAAGAAAGAGAGCCATTTTTCAAAGCAAGGAAAGCGGGATAATGAATATTGCTATAAAATCTAGATATCAAAAGAAGGCCGCAGGTCGCAGATTGTTCAAGGTCACAAGTCGCAGATTTCCTCAGGTCGCAAGTTGTAGATATCCTCAGGGTCACAGCTCGCAGATTTGCTTGAGGTCACAGGTCGCAACAGTGACCAGGTCGCAGGTCGCAGAACCCACCAAGTCGCAAGGCATCCCAATGAATCGGAAGGTGAAAAGTCAGAAGCCCAAAGGGCAAGCCGCGTGTTATAAATACCTCCTCTGGGAGATTGTAAGGAACTTTTCTTTTAGACTGAAAAGGATATTGAGTACTGTTTAGAAGGACCACATAATGTTGCATATGAATACAACCACTTGGAAACTCCATTGTTGGATCTGATGTTGATTAATGCATGAACACTATGAGTATTACATTTTCAGTTTCTAACATCTTTTGATTAATGAAACTGTCTCTCTGTTTACATCATTATGCATTATAGTTTTCTAGAAGTGTGTTAATGGTGTTAAGTCTATGTTTCTACTTTAATGAATGCTAATAAATTTGTTTGTTAACATTTACATTATCTCTGTGATCATTCAAGGAAGTGAAGGGTATTCTGCCATAAGGAATTATTTGTTTTGTGGTCAGAACAACTTTTACAAGCATGACCCTAATGACGTGCTGCTAACAGCATCTCCTTCGGCTCCATGCTTTACAACTCATCTTGCTAGGCATAGTGTTGTTTTACCATTATAATTCATTAGTCATGTGTTTTGTGTCATCTTAATAAGCGTGCGTCCTTAGGTTTGCGAAGTCCGATTGAGACCAAAGAAAAGGAGTATCGAGCAGTAGCCAGACCCACACCCCGGACGGGATCCCTATTCCAAATGTTTTAGAGTCTAATTGAGGCTTTTTACCGAGGAGATCCCCTACTGTTGGCCGGACATTTTTTCTCGTCAACATGTCTCATGGATGAGATGGTTTTTAATGGCACCTTTCCTAATTATAATACTTACAATGCTATTTTTGGAGCTCTTATCACTACCTATGACGTGGAGGGGTCTCAAGAATTTTCCATGAAATGACTAGGAATGAATGTTATCCTGTCTATTCTAATTATGTTAGGGCAATGAATTTTTTTTTGAAGTGGATGATCCATTTATGGCTGTAATTATGTGTAGATAGATGATACGGAAGGCCATTTTCCCTAAATCAGATTATGTTGTAGTGTTAATTGAAGGAATTTTTCACCTACAAAGAGTATCCAAAGAACTAAAATATTATTTGGAGGCATTTACCAGAGGATTGAAAATACCATTTGAAACTATGAAAAAGTTGAAGAACACTTCGAGAAAAGAAGCCAAGAAAGGTGTATACAAACAACTTGAAAAAAAATTGAATGATATTTTAAGTGAGGTCAAATAATCTCCAATGTTTAAGTTTATTAAGTTAGTCCCCTTGATGGGGAGAGTTGCAGGAGGTCTTTACTATGGCAACTTGGTTTCCATTTTTGGTGGTGATGATGTGGTTATTAGGGAATCTGGTCTAATTGGCTTCAATTATTGGGGCAAGAACTAAAGATAATATGGTTTAGTACTCTAAATATATGAATATTTTCAATATTGAGTCTTGTGCTTGGTAATTTATGTCCATCATTCTACATTAAAATTTTGATGTGTGATGTGTGATCCCATTTTATGATATTTTGGCACACAAGTGGAGCCTGAACATGGTTTATAATAATGTGCATATATTGTATAGACTGTTACCCCAATTCAGGAGGCATTGAAGTTGTATGGAAACCATGAAATCCATGTCAATGAAGATGTAAGCTGCATGCACCATTGCTGAGAGTATCATGACAAAATTTACATTATGAAATTTTATGAAACTAATATTTGAGTTTGTATTAGGTAACTATTGGAAACCAGTGACATTGTGTTGGGTATTGGAGTAAGACACTTATTTCCTACGGTGAGAGTACAACTCCTGCCAAGGTCCATCTACCTCCAGTAAAATGTCAAGAATTGCAAATGATACACTTGTATTATACTCTTTATTGTAGACATGTTAAGTTTTCCTTCCAAGAAATTAAAGAGGTTTCTCTTTTTAATTCAGTGTTATCCACCTAGAGAAGCTTTAATAGATTTATGAAAATTTTCTAGGTATCAAGTATCCAACATTCCAATAGATAATATTTAAATTGGACATTCAATATTATGTAAAAGAGGTAGTTCATTTAATATTTGCTTTTTTTCAAGGCAGTTAAAACCATCTAGATTGTCTTGTAGTGGCTTCCACAATTTTCAAACAAATTCTTTTCCCATTTGTGTTTAAACTTTTCTATTCTATTAGTAAGCTACTAAAGCCCAATATTCTTTTGTTAGTAATTTCCACTGCAATATTGTAATTTGTTTCAAATTGTAGCATATATTGTCTCTTAATCAACTTTTACAATATTTTCCCTAGATTTCACGTGAACCACAATAACAATTTAACCAAAAAATTTGAAAGAAGCATTACTTTTCTGCATTCAGGTCGAATAATCTCTTATGTCAATATCGTTCTCTATAATTTGGGTTTTGATATGAAGGTTGGATTTGTGATAGAGAAAATCATTTTGGGCTATGGATTAGTTATTAGGATGGGATACTTCCATGGAATGTCACACAAATAGTTTAGGGTCAAACCCCACTAGGGTTAGAGCTGCCCCATGTATGAGGAAAGATGTTTGATATCAACATTGGATCCCCTTGAGATTGAATAATAATTGCAGAAATATTGTCAATTCAATAGGCAAGGCATACCTTGAAATATTTTTTGTTTCTCTTGGGACTTAATTGTGAAATTCATAGGTTATTTTATCATTTTAATATTAAATGATTTTGATTTTGACAACAATGTGGAATTTTCCAATTCCTATCAATTTAATAGGCAAGGCCTGGATTGTTGGTTTCTCAGGGGAATTAATAGTGAAAGTAATATGATACTTTATTGTTTCTAATATTGAGTCATTTTGGCCTTGATAGCAATGTTGAATTTCCATGGCCTATCAATGATAGGCAAGGTATAACTTGGAAGACAGTTGGTTTCTCTTAGACTTGATAGTGAATGGAATATGATACTTTATCCTTTGGACATGATAACGAATGGAATATGGTACATTATCCTTCTTCAAATTGGTTAGTTTTTATTTTTACAACAATTTGGAATTTCCCAAGGTCTATCAATTTGATATGAAATGCATAATTTATGAGATTGTTCTCTCATACTTTTTATTTGAATTAATGTTTTGATGGATGAATTCCTTTGATTTTTTATTTTTATAAACAAGCTTCCTTTTGTTATGAACAGACCAATGGGTGCAGATCTAGTATGACCCTAAGTCACTACCACCATTCACTTCGGTCTTCTTTGGTAGAGGAGGTGTGAGTGGGGTATCCACAAGGGAAAGCATAAGCACTAGCAAGCCCCTTGGTAGGATTGGAACCTTCATGGGCTATAATAGCTACTCACTTTCACTAACACATGAAGCCACAATTGACCAAGATTTTATTTTTACAATGTTTATTCTTTAAATTGTAGCAGTGAAAATTAGTTTTTGATAAGAAGGTAGTATAGTGGAAATTCGAAACCCTTTCGTAATTTATTCAAGATGTTGTCTTTTCTATTGTTTTTTGTCTTATGCTTGATTAGAAAAACATATGGGTCATTGAAACCTTTTGAATTTTACAGAGAGTATACTTGAAACATATTTTGGTAAATCTTTTCCTTTTATTTATTTCTGGTGCTGTTGTGTAACCAACTCCAAAAAGAGAAGAAAAGAGATATCAACGCCTTAGAAATGAGCCTCTTCGAGGGGGAAACCTCCAATACATTACATAAATGAACAATTCTTGGATGATACAATTTACAAAACCTCCTTTCTATATATAGGAGTCCATGGGGCCATAATGTAATCCTAGTGGGCCACAATGTAATCCTAGCTGACCTAACAATAATAATTTAAGGGCACAATAATAACAAAATGGGGTTACAAGGGTACAATAATAACAATAAGGGGGTTACACTAACAACAATAAGGGACTATACTAGTAATATAGGGACCTAACATGCCCCTCTCCTTCAAAAAAAGTGTTGTCCTCAACGCTTGAGTAGCTCTGGGTGCTTTCGTATAAAATTCTCATCCTCCCATGTAGAATCTTCAGTGGGTAAGTTCTTCCACTTGATGAGATACTCTGAAATTGATCGATTCCGTAATTTTCGAGTTCTTGTTTCCGTGACCGCTTCAGGTTCCAATATCATTTTTCCTTCCTCATCAAGTTCCGGCAATATTGTTTGAACTGGAAGATTTTCACCTATAACCTTCTTTAAGCATGAAACATGGAAAACTGGATGTACTCGCAAAGAAGCAGGAACCTCCAATTTGTATGCCATAGTACCAATCTTTTGCAACACCTTGTAAGGACCATAGTATTTTGGCGATAATTTATTATCCTTCTTAGCTTGCTTGAGGGACATTTGTTTATATGGTTGTAGCCGTAAAAATACCAAATCTCCTACATCAAAACTTCTCTCGCTACGATGTTGATCTGCCTGTTGTTTCATTCGATTTTGTGCCAAATTCAGGTTATCCTTTAAGAGTTGGAGAACTTCTTGCTGATGCTCGATGTGATCTTCCACTGCTTGAACCTTCGAATTTTCCCTTAAAGATGATGTGATGGATGGTGGATGATATCCATAAAGTGCCATAAATGGGGTCATTTTTGCAGCAGTATGGAAGGAAGTGTTATACCACCATTCAGCGAGAGGTAACCACTTAACCCATTGTGTTTGTTTATCAGATACAAAACAACGAAGATATCCTTCCAAACATTTATTTACTATCTTAGTTTGACCATCAGATTGAGGATGATAAGATGAGCTATGAGCTAATTGAGTACCCAAACAAGAAAATAACTCCGTCCAAAAATTTCCAGTAAAAATGGGATCTCTATCACTCACAATAACCCTTGGGCTTCCATGTAGCTTTTTAATTCTATCCATAAATGTAGTAGCAATTGTACTTGCTTTAAATGGATGAGATAATGCACAAAAGTGTGCATACTTGGTAAGTCTATCAACTACCACCATGATGACACTCTTTCCTTCGGACTTAGGTAAACCTGTGATAAAATCCATTGAAATCTCCTCTCAACGTTGACTTGGAATGGATAAAGGTTGTAGAAGTCCTGGGGTCTTAATTGTTTCCACTTTATTCTGCTGGCAAACCAAACATTCCGCCACAAACTTTCGAATATCAGATTTAAGGCCATCCCAAAAAAATTCTTTCTTCACCCCGTGGTAAGTTTTTAAAAATCCTGAGTGTCCTCCTAAAGGAGAAGTGTGCAATTCCAGAAGAATCTTTTGTTTTAGTTGGGAATTCTTACAAAGATAAAAGCGATCTTTGTACCATAAGGAATCATTTTTCCAACTAAATGTATCAGATGTACTAGGATCTTGCTGCAACTTTTGAATGAGTGTCCATACATCTTTGTCCTTCTTCCATTCATCTCTTGCTTCATTTATCCAATCTAGTTGGATAATAGAAATGGCACAAAGCAATGCTTCCACCTCTTCATTCTTTCTTGAGAGTGCATCTGCAACAACATTAAGCTTTCCTTTTTTGTAGATTATTTGAAAGTCATAACCCAACATCTTTGTGACCCATTTTTGCTACTCTTCTGAAGATAGTCTTTGTTCCAAAAAGTGTTTAAGACTATCATGATCAGTTTTTACCTTGAAGTGTCTTCCCATTAGGTAAGTTCACCATTTCTTTAGTGCATGCAGTATTGCTAACATTTCCTTCTCATAAATAGGTTTCTGTAAATACTTTCCTTTGATTGGACGACTTTCAAAAGCAATGGGTCTTCCTTCCTGCATTAAAACTGCACCAATTCCATTTCCAGAGGCATCACATTCCACAATAAAGGTTTTTGTGAAGTCTGGCGTAGCTAAGACCGGTGCTAGGCACATTGCCTCTTTAAGATGTTCAAAGGCCTTAGTTGCTTCAGGAGTCCATGAAAATGCATCTTTCTTCAACAATGTTGTTAGAGGTGCTGCTATTCTCCCATAATTCTTAAAAAACTTGCGATAATACCCTGTTAACCCGAGAAATCCTCACAACTGCTTTATGGTTGTGGGGACTTTCCATTCCTTAATGGCTTTAATTTTGTTAGGGTCTACTTTAACACTTTCGTGAGATACAATATGACCCAGATATTCCACCTCTTGTACTCCAAAGAAACATTTGGATTTTTTTGCATATAATTGTTTCTCCTGCAATAGTTTGAGCACCCCGTCAACATGTTCAACATGATCCTTCCAAGACCTGCTGTAGATTAGTATATCATCAAAAAATACTAGCACAAATTTTCTAAGGAAGGGTTTGAAAATGAATTCATCAACCCTTGAAATGTAGAAGGTGCATTGGTAAGGCCAAAAGGCATGACCAAAAATTCATAATGACCCTCATGAGTTCGAAATGCTATTTTTGGAATATCTTCAGTCTTCATTCTAATTTGATGATATCCCGAACGAAGATCCAACTTGGTAAAATAAATTGCTCCATGTAATTCATCCAATAATTCATCAATCACAGGAATGGGAAATTTGTCTTTAATGGTGAGTTTATTGAGCTCCCTATAATCTGGACACATTCGCCATGATCCATCCTTCTTGTGTACCAATACTACAGGAGCAGAGAAAGAACTTTGACTGGGTTGAATTATACCCGCCTCTAACATTTCTTCAATCATACGTTCAATTTCGCTCTTTTGGAAGTAAGGATATCTATAAGGCCTGATGTTTGGAGGAACACTTCCTGGAATCAAATGAATAGCATGATCATGATCACGAATAGGTGGGAGTCCTTTGGGAGTTTCAAATACCTTGGAATGATTGTCCAAGAATTGTTGGAGATCTGCAGAAATAGATGATTTTGATGTCGGAACTTCTAGAGAGCATAATTATGCAATCACGCCTCGTTGTTATTTCTTTAGAAGATTTGTCATAACATTAGAGCTTATTATCCTTCCTAGCTTCCCTTCAATACCCCGTAATTCGACTTCCTTTCCTTCTGAAAAAAAATTTCAAGAAAAGTTCTTGAAAATTAAAAGCTACCGTCCCCAAAGATTGTAACCATTGTACTCCTAGTACAACATCAGCACCTCCCATAGGAATGGAAAGCATTGGACTAGTCAACACATATTCCCCCATGGTTAGTTTGATATTATGGCATTTTCCAGAGCAATTTATAGTTCCTCCATTTGCAACCATCACTTGACATTCTGGTGCTGGGTATAGGAAACAATTTAATTCCTTGGCTACCTTATAATGAATAAAATTATGGGTGCTACCCGAATCAATCAACACTATTACCTTTTTCTTCTTGATCTGTCCTGCTATCTTGAGAGTTTGAGGAGTGGTAATTCCTGCCAGTGCATTACATGATATGTTCGGATTCATTTCTTCCTCTTCTATGGTTGGTTCCTGGTGTGTATCCTCTTCTTGTTCATTTTCTTCTTCTTCTTCACAATCTATGTAAAATAATTTCTTTTCAGCACACTTATGACCTTTAGTGTATTTGCTATCACAACTGTAGCAAAGCCCTTTTGCTCTTTTTTCTTCCAATTGTTGTGGTGTCAACCTCGTAGGTTGTGGAAATCTAGGCGTAGCAACACTTCCTTCTTTATAGAATTGAGTGGTAGGCTTCCTTGCCGCCATAATTTTACATTCAACTTTTCTTGCCAACCTGAATGCCTTCTCCAATGAATCAGGTTCCAAAACACGAACTTCATGTTGGATGTTATCCTTTAGAGTGCCTATGAAGAGATCAATCCCGTGTTCCTCTCGAATATCAGTTACCCTTATATTCAATTTTTGGAAGTCCTCAATGTGCTGCCCCACTAAACCCTTTTGTTTGAGATTTATCAATTGGCTAAAGAAGGTGTTGCTCTTTGTATCCTAATAATGTGCTATCATTTCCTCCGTAAAAATTGACCAAGTGACAATTTTTTTACGGGAGCAAAGCCATTGATACCATACAAATGTATTTTGTTCTAAATGTAAAGTTGCAATGCGTACCTTTTGTGTGTTTTGTACGTTATGGAGATCAAAATATTGCTCCATCTGTAGTATCCATGTTACAGGATCCTTTCCATCGAACTTCCTTATATCCATTTTTGGAATATGGTGGTTCTTCCCGCCAACATTAGAGTTTATCAAATCACAATTAACATTGATTTTGTTCTCATCATGAGGTTCTTCTACTATCTTTTCACCATTAGGAAACCGTTCTTGTATCAACTTTGTCAAACCTTCGATGTCTATTTTTAGATCATTCTTCATGTTTTCCATCTTAGCTTCCATTCCATCCACCTTCTCTTCCACACCTTTCTTCAAAACTTCCATTTCATTTTTTGTTGCTCTTTGCGAGAGTGAAATTTGTTGCACTTGCTCTTGTAATTTTGATAGATCATGTTGCAATTCTTCATCTTCATGAGTCATAGTAGACCCTTCTGAAGGCTTAATGGGTGTTGAATTATTTTTACGAGGCATATTTTAGAACCCAATACTGATATGCCATTGGAATCAATTCAAATTGATTCTTCAAACAAGACTTATGCAATTCGGAAAAAAAAAATACACACCTTTTTCTTGCTTTTGAGGAGCTCGATATTTAAATTGGATTATCTCTGTAATTAAAAATCTTCAATATATGAAATTCAACCTAGTATCCCTTTGAAGCTTCTTTCAAATGCCACATGTCTGACCTAATTTGGATTCTCCAAGGAAAAGTTGTGTCCAATCTCCCACAATGACCTAATTCTGGACTGGTTCAGTAGAGCGAACTTGTACGACTTGCCACGTGTCACTTTTTTGTCATTTGTCTCTAAAATTGATAGCCAAGAAACTACAGTCCGTGTACTTGCAACAAATTTTTACGGCACTCAAATCCACTGCCCAGAGAGAGAGTTATTGAACATTTCCCACGATCACCTCTTTGCGATGCAATTCTAGAGCCTGAAAAAGCACTACCTTCCACAGATCATATCTCCGAAAATATTGCGAACCAAGCTCTGAAATTTTTTGAAAAATTTCCTCAGGATTTCAGCTTCGCACCATAAGAATTTCAGATTCTGAACCTTTGTAGAAAAATTTTTATAGCGAAAATGCCACGATGACCTGTTTAGGAGCTTGAAAAAATACCTAACTTCGACAGATGATATCTCTGAAAATATTGCGAACCAAGCTCTGAAATTTTTAGAAAATCTTCCTCAAAATTTCAGCTTCACACCCTAAAAATTTTAGCTTCTGAAACTTCATAGAAAAAAAGTTATAGCGAAAATGCCACGATGACCTGTTTGGAGCAGCGAAACCCTAGAATCCCAAGCCTCTGATACCAAATGTTGTGTAACTAGCTCCAAAAAGAGAAGAAAATAGATATCAACGCCTTAGAAATGAGCCTCTTCAAGGGGGCAACCTCCAATACATTACATAAATGAACAATTCTTGGATGATACAATTTACAAAACCTCCTTTCTATATATAGGAATCCATGGGGCCATAATGTAATCCTAGTGGGCCACAATGTAATCCTAGCCGACCTAACAATAATAATTTAAGGGCAAAATAATAACAAAATGGGGGTTACAAGGGTACAATAATAACAATAAGGGGGTTACACTAACAATAATAAGGGACTATACTAGTGATATAGGGACCTAACAGGTGCACATAAAGCTCTAGAAGGAATGAAAGAGCCCTTTCAATGTTGCATGGTATATGTTTGCATGCAAGTTTATTTTCTATTAAAAGATTTGGGGACACAATTATTAATCATAAGTAATTTGCAGAGTGTATTTTTTTTCTATGTAAGGCTAATTTCTATTATATGGTACAAAAAAGAGTACAATCAAGCTTCATGATAGGGGTTGCTCAATTAGCCAATCCCTTTCGAAAGGATACAATTAAAAAATTCAAAAATTGGGCTTCCCCTAGGGGGGAAACCAACCCTTAGAGAATTCAACAAGTCATAGAAAGAGTTTCCCTTCAAGGGGAAACCAGCTATTAATGGAGTATCAAAAATATGAGTTTGTTGTGCTATAGAAAAATAAACATAGAAACTATAGAGAGAAATGAAAATACTGGAAGAAAGGAGAGCCATGGCTCTATGGTTGTTGGCCATTTGCATCATGGTGCTACATGTGAGGAGGTTATTCTACAATGTAGCACCTATAATCTGATAGGGCGTCCTCCCTTTTGGAGAGCTTGGGAGCCAACTATGGAGTGGAGGTGGAGTGAGTGCCTATGTCCATTGCATTGTCAATTTGCTGGACTCTTTTAGCTGAACTACTACCCCCACTTTCTGAAGCGTCCTCCATGATTTTGACTATAATAACCACCATTTTCCTAGGCCGCAGGGAGGAGGAGCGAGAGAGAGTGGATTTTCGAGGCTGCTTCCTAGTGCCAGAGCCAGAATGGATGAGCTGAATCTCCAGAAGATGAATTGAGAGATGAGCTAAGAGAATCTGGGGGTCAGATACCTATGGTGCACGAACCACCATAGAGAAGGCGATTGTTCTCTCTACCATGGTTGGAATTGGAGGGCGGGAGGGAGAAGCTCTGCCTCGTACCTAATGGCAACACATGCGGTGGCGACGAGGCATGGCTTCGTTGGATTTTTGGGATGTAGATTAGAAAATGAATGTGAAATGGGAGGTGGAGGAGCAACAACGTGAAGGGAAATGTTGGGGTAGACAAAGATGAGTGCAGAAGCTTGCAGAGCAAGGAAGAGAGAAAAATGGAGGGAGGCCCAGATCAAATATAGGAAGGATTCGGCTCCATTGGTCATAAAAGGCCATAGAATCAAATGGTGTAGCCGAGGTAGGATTGAATGCATATTATGTTGGAGTGAATGCTTCAATTGTTGGGGATTGAATGAGGCCAGTACCTCATTGGAGAAATCTTTGGCTCTCACGCTCGACCCAGGTGTAGCCTCGAGGTGAGACTAGATGCATAGCTACGGAGGGGCCATGTGGCCTTCCAAATTGGCACATTTAATCACCCGTATCCGGGTTGAAGAGTTTATTTTTATTTGAAACATAGTTGGTACATTTTTTCCTTTAATTTATTTCTGGTATGCAGAAAGTCCTAGGAGAATTTAAAGAGCCTCTAAAAGTTGCAAGGTATATGTTTGCATGCAATATTTTTGTTTGTTAACAGATTTGGGGAACTGATCTTAACTTTAAATAATTTGCAAAGAGTATTTTTATTTGCGATATAGTTGGTAAATGTTTTCTTATAATTTATTTCCGATGGACATAAAAACCTGAGTAGGAGTGAAAAATCCCTTTTAATGTTGCAAGGTATATGTTTATTTGCATGCAAAAAATTGTGTGTTAGTAGATTTGGGGACATTGTTGTTAACCTTTAAGTAATTTGCAAAGGGATGAATTATTTAGACCTGTGATGGTCTGGGTCAAGGATGAATGGTTATTGAAATTCTTGACTTCTTGATTTGGGTAGGAAACATCCTCAACACAGTCCATAATGCAACAATACATGGTTTCCACTAGCTACCTCATGTTTCAAATTTCGATAAAGAGCTAATACATAGTGGGTACGGACAAAATGGTATCAGAAAAAGCTAAAATGGCTACAAAATCTTGTTGAAATTATTCACTAAAGGCTAGGTAAATTGGATGCTTTGCACTCTGGTAAATTATGCCTAATACATTGTTAGTGGAGTTAGTTTTGGGTGGGATCAAAGTGCATGGTGGAAGAAACAAGAATATTTTCTGGCGGAACACACCCTGGCTTGGTTCACATGCCGCCAAACGTCCTCCTCGGCCTCTACATCGAGTTTTTCAGGTTTGTCTATTCCAATGGCACAAGAATGAGGATCTTTTGGTTGCAAAATGTGTTCAAAAATCATCTTATGATTCAGTGAAAGCCATATCTTTTTAGTATGAAAGCATGTATACTAGGCCTAGGATGAAGAGAAAATTGTGAGTCTAGTGAGTAAATGTGTTAATATAGCTTCATTTTATTTTCTTCTGCAGCTGGTCAAAATTCAATATATTCTTGAGTTTTTAATGCTTACATGTAAATTAGGTTACATAAACGTTGATTTTAGTGAAGGATGATTATGTTGGTATGGTATGGTTGTTTGAAAGACACCTTTTTGGTGAGGGTTTTTAGGCTAATGCATGAATATTAGGCCTGGAATGAGGATCAGATTGAGAACATAATGAAGTTAAAAGCATTTGTACAACTATGTTCGTAATCGGCTTCACCTACTGCTCAGAATTCAATAAAATTCGTGGGTTGGTAATGGGCTTGACCACCTGGTCAAGGTTCAATGAAATTCATGGGTTTTATATGTTTGCATCGAGAGAACATTTAACACAAAAGTCGGTTTTGGTAAATGATGATTTTCTTGGTTATGGTGGTTTGAATGACACAATTTTGGCAGGGATTTGTTAGTGTCTATGACCATGCTGAGTTTCAGTAAGATAATTTCTACCCTTTTTGTGTTGATATTGGTATGCCACCATAGTAAACTTGCTATTACAGAAATGGTAAGCACTTGCGTATATCTTATCGAGCTTACATACTCATGGCGCCTCCCTTTCAATCTCTGGATTAGGAGGAAAAATAATTCTTCTTGACAAGATTCACCCCATTGTCTCCTATCTTCATATTGCTTTAATTTTTTTGCACTCATTGGGCTCAGGATTTGATACCTCAACCATGCTTCACCTTATATTTTCATAGCCATTTATCATGTACTACTATCTCCAACACACAAATCAATAACCAGAAAAATTAAAAGAAAAATAAGGAAAAACAAACACAATTATATAGATCTATATACATGATGAATGTCTTTGGTATTAACTGTATCTACTTGAAATTATGTAGGTAGATATATCTCCTTTGTATTCCTGTTGTAAAGGTCTAGGAGGAAATATGCAGGATTCATGGCTATGTGGGAATTGAAGCCTAGACATGAGAAGTGGTTCAAAGAAACGGTTTCCTTTCCCTAGTAAATAAGATGGAATTTTGAGAGAAGAATTATCTTATCAAAATTACAAAAGACCCTACTTGATGACTACTGGATGGTTGTAACAATTTTCTGTCCTTCCTGTGAACGAAAATTGCCAATTATCCAATACCCGTCTCCTAAAATATCGATAATACTATTCAAATTTAGGGTGTGAATGGATAGATTCTAATGGGCACATATCAAAACATTATCTTTATGTTTGATAGAATCTTGGGCATCTAAAATATTGGGAAAATTTACTATTCATATTTATATTTTTTGGCCAATGTTGTGAATTCTTAATAGTCTTTATGGGGCGTTATATTTTGGAAGAGAGACAGGATGGCTAGATGAACTAGAGCCATGTTTTTTAACAATTGTACTATGTGGAATGTTCTTGTAGAATCAAGTCGAAATGTGGGTTCAACCAAGAGAATCAAATATCCATCAATTAACAACTCATGCCCTATGCATGCCCTTTTTATTTCACCTATAGAGATAAATCGAAGGAGTCTACCTCTAATCCTAGTATTTCTACACCTGAATTCATTTCATTTAAAAAAAAGGAGAACATTTCACTCTATATCCACATAGAATAGATCCCCTTAGATCCATTTTAACCTACCTGAATATATTAAATATCAGCATGGATAAAAGGGTTTGCTATAATTGATGTCTTATATTGGCATATTTATCTTGCAAATTTTAATAATATTTTTGAAATTCAATATAAAGGAGTCCTGGGCCAATTCAATTGTTTGGCCTCACTTATGTTCATCCCATTCCAAAATATTCCCAGTATCCATAATCTAGATAAATTTAAAAATATGTCATCCATTTTGATATGAATATAAAATCCATCTGCATGGATAAACAAATTCTTCCTGGAAAATTTAATGTTTTACACCACAACCAAAATAAATATATCATTCCTCATTCGTTTTTGTTTTTATCCATCTTATTGTAATGAAGTTTCATTCGGTTGTCCTAGTCCTTCTCAATGTGATGAAATTTCATTAGGTGCAACAAGACACCTGCCTAAAATTCTTGTGCTAAAGTTTTCTAAAAATGTAAAGCAGAACAATTGGGCTAATTGTAAGACCCTGAACCCAGAGGAGATATACTAATTTTTCTTGAATTTTATAGACAATTTTGACATAACTGCAAATTTATTGTTGGATTTAGTCATCTTTCCAATCCGAGGTTGCATATAAGTTGGTTAGCTCGTTCGATTTTCCATTACTTGTTCAGCTCTTCAGGCAACATCAACAAAGCAACATACACCAGAGTCTCTCTCACAGTTAGGTGATAATGGAGAGTTTCATATTGAGACACGAATCCCATTCTAAGTACAGGGAACATGCACCAGACAAAAGTACAGTAAGATAAAAGGCCTTTTTCTTCCACAAAATAGATAAAAATTTAAATTTTGTACCTATAAAAAATTATGTCTATTGAAATAATTGTTCAAAGATATGATTGGGAAGCCCTTATATGAATTCAAGATATGTATTAAAAAACTAGGATTTTAGACTTGTGTTGTCTATTGTTACACATTAAGAGGCAGAGTTGCATAAATTACCAGACATGTACCTTTTGGGTATTTCAATAAAAAAACTGGCCTCCTTGTATATTTGGAAGATTACCATCACACATGGATTCAAGTCACTAGAATAGATGTTTTTTATTGGGAAACCACCATAGAAACAACTATCAACAGTTATAGAGCAGCAGATGGTGTGATGATTTCTCATTCATATCGATCAGTTGTTACTCATTTTAAATTTGGAGAGTGTTCAATGAGCCATACAAGAACCAGGAAATATATAACCTAATAAGGGATTTTGTTTGAAGTTGCTATTGTTGAGTGTTATAAATAAGTGCACTGTGTTTTAATTTCTTCTCCCATTTTCCCCTTGCTAGTGCCATTCTAAGAAAATTGGAATACATTTACTAGAATTTTTTCAAGTTCATTTCAACATAATTAGGAATATCTTAAATGATTTATGTCTTCTTAGTGTGAGAAGGATTGATATTAAATTGATTCCTTACTTTATAATTATGTAGGTCTGCAGAAGTTGATATTTAATTTGTGTTAGCACACAATTGAAATGTTTTTTGGCCACATGGTCCACTATTTTGTTTTGAGTCTCAAAAATTCCATTTCTGAAATTCTATATATTTAACATGTCTTGGAAAACATAAATACCTTCTATTTTTCTTGAATGTCATATTGTAAAGAGTAGGATATGTAGGGAGAGGAAGGGGAAGGATACCATCATTAGTATACCATTTTTCTATGACATTTATGTTAATCTAACTTTTTTCTTAAATTTAATCTCCTGTTACTATAAAAAGTTAAATTTTGATTGTATTTTTAATTGTCCGTATATTTAGCTTGATTATTTCCTTCCACATTTCCCTACTCCTCCTATCAAAAATCCTTTTCACATCTCGGTGCAATTTCTAGTGTAGAAAAACTCTACGCTAACTCTCACACACTTATTAGGGAAGAATTGCTAAAAAAAGTTAGCAACATCCACAAAGAGTGGACCCCCATGAAATATGTGTAAGAAATTTAAATATTGTCTATAACATACTTTTACAAAATGGGTCTAGAGTGAGGAAAATGTTGGAATCATGATTACCATTAGACAAAAAACCCCAAGCATTAGTCTCCACTACAATATCTAGAGTTAGGATCCACAAGAGGCGGTTAGTCCATGTCGCGAAACACACGGGGAGCATTGAACCCAATGTTCAACAATCTCCCCCCCCAACGTGAGCCAGGTGAGTTTCAAACTCGAGACCTGTCGCTTGATACCACTTGTTGGAATAAAGATTGTTTTTAGACCAAAACCCGTAAGTGTGAGTCTCCGCTACAATTTCTAGAATTAAGATCCATAAGAGGTGGATAGTCCATGTCGCAAAACACACAGGGAACATTGAACCCAATGTCCAACAAACAAGTGGCATTAGCAAGGTATATCTCTCTTAACCTTCATTACAAACTAGTTATAGATGATTTCCACTTAACCTGTGGTTGTAGAGAAGCCATGGATGTAACTATTGTAGTATAGGGTTGTAAAGATGCAAACATTTTATTTCCAAGACCAAGGTATCCACTTTATGAAGTATTTCTGGCATACAATGTCATTGAAGCTAGGAAATATAATTTTAAAACACCTTGAAATAGTAGCTAAGAAGAACACAGTAGTAATCGTTCTTGTCAATCCCAATAATCCTTGCAGTGTTATTTTCAATCATGAGCATTTAGCTAAGGTTACAGAGACGGAAAGCAAGTTAGGCTTGTCAATAATTTCTAAGGGAGTATATGCACTTAAACTCTACCCATTGGCTTGTACCTTCACTCAATACAGATTTGAAACAGAAATTATGCTTTTCCTTTGGAACTTTCATGTCTAGCACCACAAATCCCCAAAATTTATTGGAAATTTGTGGCCCATACATATCATAGTAGATAATATTTCTTGGCAGTGGAGGTTTTTCCCTTATAATGAACTATTTCTTTGTTATGAGTTTTTCACATGCTTGGTGACACATGTTATAATGCTAAGTAGAGCGAGTTTATTTTTTTAGAGTTAATATTGTTCAGATATGGCCCTTGGGCCTTTAATGCTTTGAAATTATAAGTGATATCATCTTAATTTTGAGGACATGGTTGTTCAATTGATATTATTTATCGTATATTACAACTTGTCTCTTATATTATTGATAAGTACAGGCCCTGATCATCTTTTGAAAGGTAAAATTTTGGTGCCCGAATAACATTTCTTATGACTTATAAGTGAGATCCTAGTAAGATGAGTATTCTCTAAATAAAAATTAGGTATACAAGAGTCGTTACAAGGTTTGGAGCATATCTTCCAAAATGTCTTACATGTGTTGCTTAGCTTCAGCATGTTGTCTTTGTTATGTTTTTCTCCACTTCCCAATTTCCACAAACGTCTCTTATCTTTTTTTTTATGTAGTGTTGTTGTCTAAAAATTATTTTTTCATTTTCTATCCAAATTTGAGGAGAAGTTCCATGCATTAGAAGCTTTATCTCTTGATATATCAAATGCATTCTCTTTTTAACATACTTGTAATGATCTACAAGTTTCTCCAACATAGACTCTGCCACGTAAAATACTCATCCTTCTTGAATGATATTTGTAGCCTCTTATAATATGATTATGTCTTACCATTTTACTAAACACTTGTCAAGAGATTTGGCACAACCCTAAATAAAATATCCTATTCATCCCAAAGTAAAGATAGAGATAATAGGTTCAAGTGTTATTATCTTATTATTTCCACTCAAATAATAGTATATTCCTTCGTAGACAGAAACAAACTAAGGATGTGTGACAAATAATTGAGACAATATGTTTCCTTCCTTTTGAGACGAGACAATATGGTACTTGGTATATACAATTAATTATATAATTAGGGGTGTTTGAACATTCTTGTGTTCTACGGAAGGATCCTTCAAGGTAAGGATATTTGACTCACAAGGATCATATTTAATAAATTTTCTTCCCAATTGTGCATTCTGTGGCTTCTAAACCCCCATGTTGTAGAAATTATTAAAAATGGCATATATTAATTAGGAATTAAGAATATACTTATACCATATTGTAGGGATGGTCAAAATGGTTCATATTCAAAAGTGGTGCTTTTCCTTGGGACAAGTATATATCTATACAATATGTTTACGAACTAGCTCCCTATTAATATCTCAGATCTTGTATACGATCCAAAAAGGAAGGAGGGTTGGGTGTGTCTCGTAGATATATGTACAAACAATTCTTTTCCAATTTATCTTTAATAGTATTTCTGTATGTAAGGTTGACTTGTTATCATTGGGTTACTCTGCATGCCTTATGAGTGCATAGGGTTCATGTCATTGTATTACCCTAATATAGACCCATGAAAATTATGTTAAAATTATTTTTTGAATTTCACAAGAAAGAACTAAGGCCATCACAGGATGAAACACAACCAACAATGAAGGTATTGTATTCACTTGGTAAGTATGGTAACCATATTACCACTTGAATTAAATTGGATCTATTATAACATTAATAATTAACGTGCACTTGGTGTATAAAACATCTGATGAGCAACATGGGGCAATGAGAAAACACGAGGGGAATGGTTTTCTTGTTATTTTTCCCTTCCTTAAGAATTTTCTTATCCTTTCTTCGGAATGCATTCAATCAGCTCATGTGGGAGTGAAAAAGAATTCTAACAAGATGTTGGAATTGAGTTATTGGATCATTATTCGTCATTCAAGAGCTATAACACACAATAATTCTCCATTTTTTTAGAGGGTTGAAAAATTCCAGGTTGAACAATAATTGAAATCAAAGAATCTGTAAGTTAGAAAAAATTCAAATACGAGGCATTTTTGTAGGTTCCATGTTATTTGGAGAGTATTCTTATTGTTCCTTTTCCATGGTGAATGAATTTTGAAGGCGTTTAGTTTCTTCATTTTGATTTACATCCTTCCAAGTTTTTTAAATATTTCATTAAGAGGAGGACAATGGAAAATCATTCTCTAAACATGGCTACTGTATAATATTTTCTCATCTAGCTGATGAAATGAAATGGGCTTGACATGGTGGTTTTGTATTTTTTTCACACCATTAATGTATGTTTCAGGTTCCATGGTTTTCTATAAAAAAACATGCTGGTATAGCGTTGTAATTAGTTTCAGTACGTGGGTTTTTGGTCATCCATATCAATGAAAAATTACAGCGAAATCTTGTACATTGGAACATAAAGAATGTTTTTAGGAAAATGGATGTTAGAGGTAAAAAAAGTTGGATGGAGTGAAATCATTGTCTATTTATAATAAAAAAAGGAGAAAGAAGAAGAAATCATATACCCCATTCTCTTAAAAATACCTCGGGTGTTGGGTCTACCTATTATCCACCTCTTTTGGTTTAGGAAGGTAAGGAGGTGTGTTACAATTTAAGATCATTGCATCTTGGCTAAGCTTGACAAGATTTAACTAGGTTTTCCCCAAACTCAAATAAATCATACATTTAGAAATAAATTTTAGAACTCTTATTTTAATGTTGGAGAGTAAGCATAGAATGTAACGAAAAAAAAATGACATACACAGACGATTTATTCTAGAGGAAGGTAGAAAAAAGGTTGAGATTGAGTTCCTTTTTACAAAGAAGTAAATTTTATTTTATCAAGTGCATAATCAATCATGTTGAGTTATTTTTTTTCCTCTAATATTGAGTACATGTGGACACATGTTCAAATTAATGGTTTTTTTTGCTAGTTATTTATTTTCTTATGATATTTATTTTTCCCACTCTAACATATTCTCTATGGATTTTTTTTTATTCCCCTATATCTATTCTATAAAGGTAGAGAGGGGATGAAGTTCATTTTCGTATTGTGTAATTTTTTTTTTCTTTGAGGTTCTTGTCTTCACACCGCTTTGCTAGTTGAAGTACTCGTGGGAGGACATAGTTATCATTGAGAGGTAGAGAGTGCTCTCCTTGTATCCATTCAATTAAATATTTGAATAATCGTACTTGGTGTGGATTTGGAAGTGTTTAAATTCCCTTTGGATATTTTATTGATGTAACAGATATTAGCCAAACTTTGTGCTTACAATTTTAAATTTTGCTCAGTGGCTATGTTTCAGGATCATTTTTTTATTGTTCTATATTGACATCTTCAAATAACGAGAAGCACACCCTAATAATTTTCTAGACCCCATAGCCAATACAATTAAAAAATGTAGCTTATTATTCATAATTGCATCATATATACTCACTATTGTTTACTTCTTGGCCTGCACATTAGTACTTTAGAGATGGATTCTTATGTTGGCCTGCTATAAAAGATTTGTTAATAATTTACAAAGTTTTATAATCTATTTAAAATTGTAGAATTTACAACTTATAATTTTTTAAGGTATAGTTTTAACTCTAATTCTTTAAAGTGTGCTAGCTCAATGGAAGAGAACTTGCTTTACAAGAATGAGGTTGGTGGTTCGATTCCATCATAACCTGATATTCATATGGAATGGCGACAATAAGTTTTTAGTAACTGAGACTCTTTTGACCACTAACAATGAGATTGTGGTGAAATTATTCGACCTTCACTAAAATTTGAAATGGTGACGGTCAACAAACGCCACCATATATACTCATTAATAGTAATGACCATGACAGGTCCATCACCATAATTTTTTTTTGTTGATATGAAATGGTGAGGGTAACTGCTTGTCATTATAGTCATTATTCGTGACAGACCTTGAAGTAACTAGTGAGCTTATCATGACAATTTTGACCCTCACCAAATATGAAATGGTGACAGTAAAAAATTGTCGCCATATATATGCAACAATAGTGACGACCATCAAAGGTCCATCACAATAAATCATTATTGTTCATACGAAATGGTGATGGTCAGTATCCGTCATTATAATCAATATTCGTGATAGACCTTGAATGTCACCATAACACCTACACTTTCAACAATGCCAACTTTGGTGACGTTCAGGTTTTTGGTGACCGAAGCTATGGTCTGTTACATTTCTCATATGAAATGGTGACGGTCATTATTTGTCATTATAATTCATTATTGGTGACAAACCTTGAATTTCACCACTGTTGGGGTTCCCATGTTTTGGCAAGGTTGAAAATACCAAAATATAAGACAACATCAGAACCACTTTCAGACCTCAGGATCTAGCCCTCCCGGGTCCAGAGAGGAATCTCTCTATGATTGTCAAAGGTATATGTCCTTGAAGCTCTATGTTAAGATGTTAGGCTAGTTATAAGGCTCAGGGTTTGTTTGTTCGATTTTTGGTTTGGTTTCTGGCTATCAAGAAAGAAGGATTCAATGTAAGACCAGGATGAGCACAGAGAAAAAGGGCACAAGTGAAGTATTCCAGGGAGCATTCAAAACCATTGGGCCATGGAGTCAGGAAAGGATTTGCTTACTATCTAATAGGCACGCTTTCAATTGGGCTAGTCATCTGAGACATAGGATCTTAAAGATGATTGTGTGATATGGAAAGGTAGGAGAGGAGGAGATAACACAAATTTCAGAGCACAAAGTTAAAGACCAGTTGGTCACACAAGGATCCTAGTGGATAGGGATAACTCTAATCCCTAGTGTTCCCAAATCTTCCAACTAAATCCTTAACAAGAAACATCTAAGAACAGATACATTTAATTCATACATCAGAGAGCAGGCAATATCATCCACTACACTGGTTAAATTAACTGAAATCGATTCTTAGATAATACATCATAAGAGAAACATAAATGGCAAGGAGAGAAACAACATAGGGTACCTAACAAGGGTAAATCCTATGCAACCATTTTGATGCAAGCCAGTAGAAACGACATGAAATGAATGTAAACACAAAGATAGGAAAACATCACCGCTGGTTCATATCAAGATCCAAAGAAATGTGCTTGTCATATTAAATAGCAATACCAATCAGGTACAACATTGCCAATAGATGAATACTCAGTCTAAAAACATCTCCTTCAACCTATCTTACAATTTTACACAGAGACTGTGTCTCAAAAGAAACTACTTGTAGTTCTATGATAATTGATCAACAACCTTTACAATGTTTTTCTCATGAGTTTTATAGCTGAAGAGAAGCAGAGGAGGTAGGTAGAAAACTAGATGCAGCATTAACACTCAGAAGAGGAAGAGGGCCAAAGCCCATTCTGAATAAATCTTGTGCATTAATATCTGGTGTTCTTTGACTCCAGTACTGTGTGGTGCTATTGGTGAGTAAACAAAAGATAAATGGATGATTAAGAAGTATGCCATACTCATGAAATAAATTCTCTGATAGCATAGGATTTCTGTAGGGGGGGGACTTTGCTTGGACACAATATAAACTGAAACAATAATGTGTATTGTGTCCTTGTTCTGGAAGAAAAACTCTGTTGATTTGAACCTTGATTTCATTTTTTCTGCGTGCTATACCTCCTGTGTGATCCTCGGGATTCTCGATCAGGTACTTTGTCTCTAAACTACTGCATTAAGGCCCAAAACCTTCAATACTGAGCGTTGAAATCCTTGATCATAAGATTTTTTTTTTTCCACTGCTCCATAAATGTCTTGATTCTGCAAGATCTGGGCTTTGATGGCGCCAGATAGGGTTTGCGAAGTTTCAAACTCTGTCCTTTGATGGAATTTATACTTCCGCCACCTTTCCTGACATTTCCCTATAGTACTAGCTTCCAAATCCAACTCTCTGTCTGCGCAACATGCCATTAAAGAAGTACATATACACCATGGCGGTTTTCTGCCTCTTTGAAACCCTGCAAAATATGAAAACATGTTAATAAAACAATGGAGGTGGTGGACGCAATGGGGGGTGGTTAGACTGACCATGCAGACTGGTTAGATGGCAAAAATATCATGGAAGACCTATAGTGAGGTGAAAATGGTGAAGATTACAGTTAGAAGGTGGCACGGAAGGAAAAATGAATGAAAAACCTTTGAATCTTTGACCTTAGATTGGAAAATATAAAACGAGAGGGGCGGAAGTATGGTGAGATGCGTGGAGGTGACGTGGCAGGACTGGGCGACATCGAAAAATTCAACAGTGGGGAGAAAACAAATCTGAACTGTCAGATCTCAAAGGAGATCTACAGTGGGAAACACGGCGGAGGGCAATGGACGGTGGGCTAGGGGTATGGAGACCTTGGATTAAACCCCGTGCAGCTTCATCGAGAAATGACCGTTGGATGGGCAAGGGTAGATCTGACAGCTGACATGAATATCGCTGAGCGTCCTGTACCGAACGTTAACGCGCGATGAACAGGTGGTTTTGGAATCGTACAAAAGCCACGCGTCGCGTGCTGAGTGGAATCGTTGGGCAATAGGGGAATACCGCCTGACCCCTATTAGCGGTGCGATGAAAAATGGGTTGTTTTATGGCATAGTGAGCGGCGAGGACCACAGCGGTGGGTACACTCCAGACTGTCGATCTGGCGAGTGAATGGACAACGATGGCACGATCGGAGACATGGACCGCGGACATGGGAGGTTGCGGGGGCTGTGATCGCCTTTCAATCTGTACATATTGATGATTGAAAATGCCCCCAATAAGCATAAGGGACAAGCGCCTTTGGGGCTAGCGCTCGGTCATAACGCTGGGGTTCCGTGGGGAGAAAAGTGGAGGGTGCTTGCGGGAAAGGAGCTTAGGCCTATTATCATGTCAGAAAGTGGGTTTTTTAACCCATTTAAATGCATTTCAAGGCCTAAGGAGGGTAACAATAGGGAAATAGAGGGGAAATTCAGGAAAACAAAAGGCAAGGGTGGGATTTCAGGAGAAAAAAGGGGACTTTGACAAAAAGGGAAAAAATGGCTAGAATGGGGCATTCTGCAGAGGTACAAGGAGAAGATAATGGAATTTAGGAGCGTAATTATTTATCATCAAGACTTACTTACTCAGAACAGTAGAGGAAAACAGTCACAAGGTAGGGAACATGCAAAGGCTGCAAGGATGATGTGTTTACAAGGGAAATGCATTCCCTGCAGGTTTATAAAACAAATTAGCCCCTTGCTTACTTTGTCAAGGAAAACATAAGGGGCTAACAGTGGCTCGACATGGGGATGGCTTCTTCTTGAAGGAGTCAAGAATTCAAAAAATAGATCTTTGGTGTAGGCTAGGTGCCCGCTGCTTTACACATCCCTTTCTTTCTTTAGCTCAACAGCCAAAATATGAAGACATTACATTAGCAGAAAAACTTCCCCAACAAAATAAATACCCACACTACAATCCTAGCATTTTTTTCTTCTTCTAGGGTGCATTTGAGCTAGCAGACCCTTTACATCATTTTATTTTGCAAACAGAAAATAAACCTATTCTAATTCTACCCTTATTGCTCCATGAGACCAGATTAGACTGTTGGTCTCATATGTTTCTCTACCTAATCTAATATCTGCTGGGATTAAACTGTCCAATAGATTTCTTCTATATATTCTACGAAAAAAATTGAGAAAAATCCAAGCTAGGATTAGACTGTCTGACTTGTTGTGATTCCAAGGCATAAAGACAGTTGCACATGGACGAAATTTGCAAAAAACTTGAAAACAAAACTGTGAAGGCTTGAGATCTAAAACTTGAAGTATCCTTCTTCTCTTTGTGACTCAAGTTTTGAGCATGTTAGAGTCACTTCGTTTCTTCATTTCAGCTCTGGTTTTGGATATGTTAGAGCTGATTCTTCTTTCTTCTTTTGCTGGTCCAGGTTTTGAGTATGTTAGGACCAGCTTCTTTGCTTCTTTTGGCTCAGGTTTTGAGCTTATTAGAGCCAATATTTTTCACATCATAGGTTCATGTTTTGAGCATGTCGGAACCTCTCACTCTTCTTCTTTTTTTTTTTTTTTGGGAACATTTTCTCTTTTTTCTCAAAAATAAAAACTGCAATGGTATGTACAATGGGAATGGAAACTGGAAATTGTAAATCAGCAGAAGTAGTGCTTGAGCATCCTGCCATTGACAGGACCCCCAAACAACTCTGTACCATCTAATTCTTGTAGGAAGAAGGCACTTGGACCTACAGTGGCCTGGATAATGTATGGACCTTTGCCACAAACTGTCAAACTTGCCATGTTTTCCTTTATCCTCTCTCCTTGAGTCCCACTTCAGAACTTTGTCTCCAATTTTGAAGTCGGCAACTTTGGTTCTCTTGTCAAACAACCTCTTTATGTTTTCCTGAACTCTGATAGCTCTGTTATAAACCTCTTCCCTTGTTTTTTGGAGATGGATCGTCTGGTTTATCCTTCTCACCATATTGTCTTCCTCTGTTTGAATCTCGTGGACCATCTTAATCATTGGTACCCCAAGGCTGGTAGGAAACACTGCTTCTGTTCCATAGACAAGCTGAAATGGTGACATGCCAATGGACTTCTTTGTTGTAATCCTGTCAGCCCATAAAGCATGCACCAACTCGTTATGCCATGAATTTTTGTTTTCTTCTAATAGCTTCTTGATGATGATCACCAGGCTCTTGTTCGATGATTCAGCTAATCCATTACCTTGAGGGTAATAGGTAATTGAATGAACGAGTACTATTCAATACCTGTGACAAAAATCAACCATTTTCTTGGATCCGAAAGGAGTAGCATTATCAGTGATTATTTTCCTTGGGCAGCCAAATTGAGAGAGGATGTGACCTTCTAGGAAACTGATGATGATTGAATCTATGGCATTCGTAGTGGGTATGGCCTCTATCCACTTAGTGAAGTAGTCTATGGCTGTTAGGATCCATTTGTGTTGCGCAGAAGAAGTAGGGTGAATCTCCCCTATGAAATCTAGGCCCCATTGTAGAAAGGGACCCTCAAGAGTGATGGGTTGTAGAGGTAAGGGAAGGATTTTTCTTTTGCCTTCAAAAATCTGGCATTTGTGACAGGCAATGATCATCTTATGGATATCATTGAAGAGTGTGGGCCAATAGTAGCCAACTCTGAGTATTTTGTTTGCAGTGGTTTTCCAACTCAGGTGGCCTCCACATTCTCCAGCATGGAATTCTTGTTTAATCCTCTCCGGCTCATTTTTAGGAAAACATTTAAGCAATAGGCCATTTGGATTTTTCCAGTACAAGTTTTCACTCAAAATGCAGTAATTTCTGGCTTTTAGCTTTAAGAATCTGGCCTTGGGCTTTGATATTTCAGGAGGGGCATTTAGGTGTGTAAGCACATACAGAATGTCAGAATACCAAGGAGAGCTTTGAAACTTCTCCTCAATAGTGGGATCAAGCAATTCTTATCACTCATCCAAGGTATTCAACATTTTAATGTCTAGGGCTTGTAAGTTTGATTTAGCCATCAGTCGTGCTAAACCCTGACCTTTAATCAGTTTGGTGGGTTTATCTCAATGTCATATTATAAAATCATAGAAATCCATTTGCCCCTCTTTCCATCTAGGTCTTGGGACAATATATCTTTGACTACGATGTTGGGCACATAAGCTATGGTGTGAGAATGCAATATGTACACCCTGAAGTCTTTCAAGGCCTTAATCAAGGCATAGGCCTATTTTTCCATTATGTTGTATTTCAAGGGTGCATCTCTGAGTTCTTTTCTAAAAAAGGCAATTGGCTATTCCATTCCCTCTGTGTTTTTCTGCAGCAAGACTGTAGCTATTGTGTGCTCAGAGGCGAATGAAAAGATCAGGAAATCCTTTGAGAAATATGGGCTAATCAGAATAGGAGCTTGGGTGAGTGCAAGTTTTACTGATTCAAAATATTGTTTAGCTCCAACAGTTCATTTAACTCCCTCACCTTCCTTTAGCATGTTATTCATATTCCTAAGGTGTTCATCTAGGTTTGGGATAAATCTCCTCGGGAAGTTTCTTTTCCCAATGAAGGACTGTAATTCTTTGATGTTCCTCGGATGTGTGATTTGTAGTATCCCCTCAACTCTCTGTGGGTCTATCCTGATCCCCTTTTCAGATATAATGTGGCCAAGAAGCTTTCCTTCTTGAAGCCCAAATACAATATTTTTAGGATTCAGTGACAGACCAAACCTTCTACAATTTCAAACACCTTTCTCAGATGTTCTAAGTGTTCTTCCTCAGTCTTAGAATAGAATTTTATGTCATCTAAGTAAATAACAATGAAGTGCCCTATCTCATCTGAAAAATCTATAACCATTGCTCTTTGGAAGGTTGCACCAGTGTTCATCAGTCCAAAGGGCATTTTTACATACATAAAGGTGCCCCAGGGAGTGTTAAAAGCTATTTTGAGTTGATCTTTGGGGAGTACTAAAACTTGGTTGTATCCTGAAAAACCATCCAAAAGAGAAATCCTTTTCGAGCCTACTACCTACTGTAGAATGTGTTCCATTTTTGGCAAAGGGTAGTTGTCCTTGAGTGAGGTTCTAGTAAGATTTCTGAAGTCTATACACAGCCTGATTTCCCCTATTTTCTTTCTCACAGCCACTAGGTTTGATACCAAATCAGAGAACCTCACATGAACTATTATGCTAGCATCATACATCTTTTTAATCTCTTTTTCGACTGTAGGCAATTGTTTTGGATTGATTCTATGAATTTTTTTTCTGAAGGGCTTCTGATTTCCGTTCAAGGGTATTTTGTGCTGAATGATGTTCATGTCATAGGCCTTTAAGTCTTCATAACTCCAAGAAAACACATCAATGAATTCCTTGAATAGGTCAATGTATTTTTTCTTCATGTCTGCAGGTAAAGACTTATCCAGTTTAATCATTTTGGGTTTATCTTCAGTGCCTATGTTGCATTCTTCCACATCAGAGTCTGCATGTTCTATAGTGGGTTTTTTTTCTACATCATCAAATTCAAAGAGGTCCTCTAAGGGTGCCAGGACTCTGGGTATATTCTTATCTTTGGCCTGCAGCACCTCTACTTCTTTACTATCTGCGTTTTCACATTTTGTGGTTGAGCTTCCAGCTTCTTCATTTAGAGTTTTTATTTCTATGTTACAGCATGTTTCTTCCTCATCTGAGGATTCTTCACTTAGGCAGCTACTGTCAGATTTGGATCCTGAATCAGAAAACTCAAACTCGTTTTTTCCTATCAGGAAATCTTCGATCTGTTTATCACCTTCAAAAACCTGCCAATATTTTTCGTTGTCTGGCACTTCAGGTCTAAATTTAGTCTAAATGATGATCTTTTGGTCGATTGGAGTCTTAGGGTATGAACTAGCTAGGCAAGCTAATCCATTTGCAATGACATTTTGACCCCTAGGAACAAACACTAATTTGTATTAAACAAACGTTCTCAATAGATCCATAGTGTCATTCCTATATGCTCTCAGCCTGGGATGTTTCGCTGTGTATTCACCATTCACCTGTTTAATAATCAGCTCAGATTCTCCACGCACTGCTATCCTATGGGCTCCTAATTTTTTCAGCAGTGTTAAGCCTAGGATCAGGGCCTCATATTCTGCAATATTGTTTGTACATTTGAAGTGCAGGTTGCAGGCATGGCTCTCTACGTAGTCACTCTCTGTGTTATGTATCCACACTACTGCCCCAACAGTTCTCCTTGTGCAGGACCCATCGAAATTCATTTCCCACAGGGGTTCGTTCTCATTTTTGTTAAAATTCCTTTCCCTACAGTTGGGGTCGCCATTATGTTGCGTTATAGGGTCTGTAATAGGCTGTGGGATGTCTAGGTTTTCATGATATGTGTGGAGTTCAGAGAGTTTACTAGTTGGCTGGTTGTGTTCTACTTCTGGTTCACTTTGAGTTGTTGTTTCAGTACACTATCTGAAGTTTTCTATGTCTTCTTCCTCTAAGTCTAGGGTAGCCATTATGTTAAAATCTGTTGGCTTTGTTTTCTCGTTTTTATCTCTATTTTGGGATGTAGACCCTTCTAAGGAATCATCATTACAAAGGATGAAGGAGTCAAGGTCAGTATGTACAGAGTATAAAGGAGAGTTTTCAGGCTTTTCGGGGCTACTGACTAGGAATTTCATCTGTGTCTCCCTATACAGTTTTCTAAGTTGGCCATAGATAGGAATTGTGGCATATGAGCCATCCATCTGCATTGTAACTTGCAGCTTGGCTCCCCATGATCTTGATAATAACATGCCATACTTAGGTGGCACATCTATAGGTTTTAACCATGAACAGAAATTATCTACACACGAATCTTATAACAGAAAATAAACAATAGCGAGAGCATAAAACATAAAACAGATAAACACAGAGATTTTCCCCTGGATCCCAAATTGGGATGACCAGCTTGATTTTTTCATTATATTCCTTTTAGTGTTACAACACATATATATACATGCCGAAGCATACATAAACCCCAATCCATTAACCCTGGATTAGAACATAACCATAGTTCCCTTGACCAGATCTACAAAAATACTAGGGGCCGAAAACCATCGTACCCCAATACCATGTGCAAAACCATGCACAAAACCATGGACGCGGACTACCCACTGGAAATTAAGGACCAAAAAATTTTCGCCGGGGTGCTGCCCCGAACCCCGACAGGGGGGGCTATCGCCCCCCCTCTTACCCCCCCCCCCCCCCACGTGTGCTTAGTCGTGGAAAGAATATAACACATACCCAACAACATCTGCCACCACAACATCCATGACCATACACTTAGTAGGAATTTGGGTTAAGCTCACACATAAGTCTTCAATCAGGCCTAGGAATTTTACTCTGCTAGAGTCGAATGAATATAGATCCTTATATGGTTGGGTTATCTCTAGGCCTAGCCTCTCCATCACTACCTTAGGCATTAGATTATGTGATGCTCCAGAGTCATGCATGGCATTGTGAAGGATCTTGTCATGAATGTTGAGGCTAACATAAAAAGGTGGAACTACCCCTTCCTGAAACTTTCCCTCAATGTTTGGACCAAACAAGAGGGCAGGTTGATCATCACTCAGATTTACAGTGTCACTGTTCTCTCCTAAATTTAATGCTTTAAAAATTTGGCCTTTATATACATTCTGAGTGGCCAACTTAGAGAGTGGGACAAAGATTTTAATTTTTGCAATCTCACTCTCCAAATTGAAAGTGGACTGACTCTTGGGAATGCTCAACTTTGTTTTGTTAGCCACTGCCTTAGTGGCTGAATCAGTGTACTGATTCTCGTTCTGTACATCATTTGTGACAGTTTTATCAGGAGCACTAACTGCAGTGCTAGTGCTACTAGCTGGTTTACCTTGTGTATCAGTGTTTTGGTTGTCCTTTTCTTTGTTCTTCCCAGAACTCTCAGCTGCTGATTTGTTACTTTCAGAAGTCTTGGCTTTGGAATTGTCTTGACTCTTCTTGCTTCTGAGTTCATATTGTTCTCTGACCTGCATCATGGCATTTTCAAATCCTAATTTGTAATCTTCAGTTTCTAACCAATCCTCATCCCAGTATGATGGTGAGGGTTGATCTTCCTCTAAATCACAGTTATGGATTGAGTCCTTTGTTTCAAACATGTTTATCATATTTCCCTCATACTCTTCCATGATTCCCTCATATTCATCAAGAAAATTCTCTTGGAATGGGGGAATAACTTGTTGATCTGATTCTCTTTGTCTGTTGGGAGGGGTGTTGTTTCTTCTAAAGTTCTGGTTTTGGTTTTGGTTTCAGTTTTGGTTACTAACCGAGACAACCATTTTTTCCATCATTTGCTGCAACCTTTCCACATTTTTAGACAACTTATCATAGTTTTGGTCAGATGAGGAAGCTACATTGTCATCTCTGTATGTTACCCTCCTTTCTGATCTCAGTCTTGCTCTTTTCTCAATCAGATTTGCCTCTATGTTCACTGCACCTTGCTGCATGTCCTCCAGTGTGCTGTATTCCTTATCCCTAAGCTCATAGGCCATGTCAGCATCAAAGATTTCAGGGTATTTTGCTAGGGCCATGCCTTTTGGAAGTTTCATATGTGGAGGAAGGGCATTGTAAATGTTGTTAAACCTTGTGGTGTAATCATGGACACTCTCTCCTACGTTTCTTTTAAGGGTCATGTATTCTGCCAGGAGTTGGTGAGGGTTTGCCCTAGCTTCCCATTTGTTTATAAAAGTTTGATATAGAGCTAGGAGGTCATCAATGCTACCTGGAGGTAGGCCCTTAAACCATTTCTTCACATCACCCCCTAAGCTCTAGGAAAATATTCTCATTTTGACCGTATCATCATCTATTTCCATGTAGTCAAAAGAATCTTCCATCTTATCTACATGTTATTTGGCTGTGATGGACTCTTTTGTAGTGAAATGTGGGATCTTTGACTGATCATCATTTGGTAAGGGTACTAGAGGTTGAGGTAAAACCATAGGTGCATACCAGGCTGCCATGATGATGTTTTGATGAGGTAAAGGGTTAACTAGGGCAGTTGGTATATGGATGACAGGGATATTATGACCAGAAGAAAACTGATGAGCAGATCTAGGGTGACTGAGCCCCAAGTTTCATATGAAATGTATATCAGGAGGTGTAGCAGGATGGGTTTTTCTATTCCCAAGATGCCTACCACCTTGGGGTGGTGAACCAGGAAGCTCAGGGTCTGGATGGTCTAAAATACTAAATGACCTAGTTCTAGGTAATGTATTAGGTAGGTATAGGTCAAGGCGAAAGTGTGATAGAGCTGTAAGATATTCTGGTGCAGAGTTAGCTCTATAGATGTGGCTGGAAACAATTGATCTTTTAGGAGTAGGAGCTCCTTTGAGGATGCTCTCAGGATTGTCAACTATTTCAGGTGGGTCTGGGTTAGGGTAAGTTCTTGTATGAATGTTTCTAGAAGCTAGAATGTTGTTTTTTGACCAAGCAGCTTAACCCTACTTGTTACTTCTACTGTGGTTGATGTTGTAATGGAGGCTGGTCTCCCAGTGAAGTCTAATGTGAACCAAGATAATCAGCAGGCCTACTAATCACCAGTGGAGTCTTTAGAACGTTTAGGGAATATGGAGTTGCTAGGTGGAAAGTTTTAGGATGTTTTTCGAGGGTACACTGTCCACCACAATGCTTGCGAGATGTCCTCTTTCAAAGATATCATCCAAACACAAAAAAATATAACCAGAGATTGACTGGGGGGGCATTTACCAGATATGTCACCTATAAAAGAGTGTGAGATCTGGAGGCTACCTGGCCCTTTCCAAACTTTGTCCAAGAGTATGCGAGAACACAACAAATGGTATAGAGGTTGATTCGTGAATAGGAGTGTTTAAATACCAACCTAACCAGAGATTGAAGGTTTTCTGAGGCTTATAATATAGCAACATGAGGAAAACTCAGGATTCCCCAGTGGAGTCACCATTATGTTGGGGTTCCCATGTTTTGGCAAGGTTGGAAATACCAAAAGATGAGACAACATCAGAACCACTTTCAGACCTCAAGATCTAGCCCTCCCGGGTCCAGAGAGGGATCTCTCTATGAATGTCAAAGGTATATGTCAAACCTCAAGATCTAGCCCTCCCGGGTCCAGAGAGGGATCTCTCTATGATTGTCAAAGGTATATGTCCTTGAAGCTCTATGTTAAGATGTTAGGCTAGCAATAAGGCTCAGGGTTTGTTTCTTCGATTTTTGGTTTGGTTTCTGGCTACCAGGAAAGAAGGATTCAATGTAAGACCTGGATGAGCACAAATAAAAAGGGCAGAGGTGAAGTATTCCAGGGAGAATTCAAAACCATTGGGCAATGGAGTCAGGAAAGGATTTGCTTGCTATCCAATAGGTAGGCTTTCAATTGGGCTAGTCAACTAAGACATAGGATCTTAAAGATGATTGTGTGATATGGAAAGGTAGGAGAGGAGGAGATAACACAGATTTCAGAGCACAAAGTTAAAGACCAACTGGTCGCACAAGGATCCTAGTGGACAGGGCTAACTCTAATCCCCAGTGTTCCCAAATCTTCCAACTAAATCCTTAACAAGATACATATAAGAACAGATACATTTAATTCATACATCAGAGAGCAGGCAATATCATCCACTATGCTAGTTAAATTAACTAAAATCGATTCTTAGATAATACATCAAAAGAGAAACATCGATGGCAAGGAGAGCAACAACATAGGGTACCTAACAAGGGTAAATCCTATGCCAACATTCTGATGCAAGCCAGTAGAAACGACATGAAATGAATGTAAACACAAAGATAGGAAAACATCACCGCTGCCTCAGATCAGGATCCAAATAAATGTGCTTTTCATATTAAATAACAATACCAATCAGGTACAACATTGCCAATAGCTGAATACTCAGTCTGAAAACATCTTCAACCTATCTTACAACTTTACACAGAGACTGTGTATCAAAAGAAACTACTTGCAGTTCTCTGATAACTGATCAACAACCTTTGCATTGTTTTTCTCATGAGTTTTATAGATGAAGAGAAGTAGAGGAGGTAGGTAGAAAACTAAATGCAGAATTAATACTCAAAAGAGGAAGAGGGCCGAAGCCCATTTTGAATAAATCCTGTGCATTAATCTCTAGTGTTCTTTGACTGCATTATTGTGTGGCGCTATTGGTGAATAAACAAAAGATAAATGGATGATTAAGAAGTCTGCCATACTGATGAAATAAATGCTCTGATAGCATAGGATTTTTATAAGGGAAGGGGGAACTTTTCTTGGACACAATATAAACTGAAACAATAATGTGTACTGTGTCCTTGTTCTGGAAGAAACACTCTGCTGATTTGAACCCTGATTTCATTTTTTCTGCGTGCTGGACCTCCTGTGTGATCCTCGGGATTCTCGATCGGTTACTTTGTCTCTAAACTGTTGCATTAAGGCCCAAGACCTTCAATACTGAGCGCTGAAATCCTTGATCATAAGCTGGTTTTTTTTTTTTTTTCCACTGCTCCATAAATGTCTCAATTCTGCAAGATCAGGGCTTTGATGGCGCCATATAGGGTTTGTAAAGTTTCAAACTCTATCCTTTGATGCAATTTATACTGCCGCCACCTTTCTTGACATTTCCCTGTGGTACCAGCTTCCAAATCCAACTCTCCTTCTGCGCAACACACCATTAAATAAGTACATATACACCATGGCATTTTTTCGCCTCTTTGAAACCCTGCAAAATACAAAAACATGTTAAGAAAACAATGGAGGTGGTGGACACAATGGGGGGTGGTTAGACTGACCATGTAGACTGGTTAGATGGAAAAAATATCGTGAAATACCTATAGTGAGGTGAAAACGGTGAAGATTACAGTTAGAAGGTGGCGCGGAAGGAAAAATGAATGAAAAACCTTTGAATCTTTGACCTTAGATTGGAAAATATAAAACAAGAGGGGTGGAATTATGGTGAGACACGTGGAGGTGACGTGGCGGGACCGGGCAACAACGAAAAATTCAACAGTGAGGGGAAAAAAAATTTGGACCGTCAGATCTCAAAGGAGATCGATGGTGGGAAACACGACGGAGGGCAATGGACGGTGGGCCAGGGGTATAGAGACCTTGGATTAAACCCCGCGCAACTTCGTTGAGCGATGGCCGTTGGATGGGCAAGGGCAGATCTGATGGCTGACATGAATATCGTTGCGCGTCCTGTACCGAACGTTAATGCACGATGAGCAGGTGGTTTTGGAATCATACAGGAGCCACACGTCACGAGCTGAGTGGAATCGCTGGGCAATAGGAGAATACTGCCCAACCCCTATTAGTGGTGCAATGAAAACTGGGCTGTTTTATGGCATAGTGCACAGCGGGGACCACAGCGGTGGGTACACTACGGACCGTCAATCTGACGGGTGAATGGACGACGATGGCGTGATCAGAGACATGAACCGCAGACATGGGAGGTTTCGGCAGCCACGGTTGCTATCCGATCTGTACAGATCGACGATTGAAAATGCCCCCGATAAGCATAAGGGACAAGCGCCTTCAGGGCTAGCGCTTGGTCATAGCGCTAGGGTTTCGTGGGGAGAAAAGTGGAGGGGGCTTGCGGGAAAGGAGCTTATGCCTATTATAAGGTTGGAAAGTGGGTTTTTTAACCCATTTTAATGCATTTCAAGGCCTAAGGAGGGTAACGATAGGGAAATAGAGGGGAAATTTGAGAAAACAAAAGGCAAGGGTGGGATTTGAGGAGAACAAAGGGGACTTTGACAAAAGGGGAAAAAATGGATAGAAAGGGGCATTCTGCAGAGGTACAAGGGGCATATAATGACCTTTAGGAGCGTAATTCTTTATCATCAAGGCTTACTTACTCAGAACAGCAGAGGGAAATAGTCACAAGGCAAGGAACATGCAAAGGCTACAAAGATGATGTGTTTACAAGGGAAATGAATTCCTTGCAGGCTTATAAAACAAATTAGCCCCTTGCTTACTTTGTCAAGGAAAACATAAGGGGCTAACAACCACAACACCTATACTTTTGGCAATTCCAACTTTGATGACATTCAATTTTTTGTGACAAAGACCCTTTTGACAGTCACGAATGAGGTTATGGTGACATTTTTTTCCCCTCACCGATGTCATTTTTTTGTAGTGTCTATTGATATGTATATATATTGATAGTGTGTTAAAGGTCGGATCTGTGAAAACAAGCTAAAATGAAGTAAGAATAAATTAACTTTTACTGTGACATATATAATTTAATGAATTCATATTATTCAAAAACCTTCTCATGTTATTAAGATGTTTTTGAATGAAGAAGTTTTGTTTTTAGATTTTTATTACTCAGTGGTCTTCCTCAAGGTATTTATATAAATATTTAGTACAACTATTCGAAACTATTCAAGAAACCCTCTTTTTTGTCAAATTTTATTTTTATAATTTCAATAAAAAAATTCATATTGTTTTTTTCTTATTATTGAACCTTTGTTTCCAATGTCTTCGATTCATAATCATGAGAAAAAAGGTTGTATTTTCAACATAATTTTATACTTTTAATTACGTATAAGTTGAATGGACCTAATAAAGAAAAACATGTACTCAAACTACATTATTCTTAGTATAACCATATAAATTGAATGGTTAGTAAACTTGATAAAAAAAAATATACCTTTTTCATGATACATATCACGTTGTCATGATTTAAAAAAAAAACGTAGTAATCATTTAAATTAGAATTGTATTATTACTATTATTATTATTGTGCCTAGATGTGCTCTCCAACCAAATATGGTAGAGATATTGTAATAACTAAGTCAATATAAAATAAAATAAAACTAAAAATAACCTTATCTTAAAATAAAAATTCTAATTTCAGAGGGGAGGATTTTGTGAGAAGAGTAATTTTTTTCAGCAATTTTTGGATCACTCACATCAAAATTTGAGAGATATGTAGATGAGATATGTGGGGTTTGGAGAAAATACGTTAAGTTTTTATTTTTATTTATTTTTATTAATTTTTGTTGGGAAGTTAAGGTAAAATTACTTTCTCATGTTATTAGTAGTCTTTGAGTTCCAACTTTATGGGAACCCATAATATTGGCCCACAGTATTCATGTGGAATATATCATGTTTATAGGGGGATTAAACCAACCTAGGTCTATATTAATTCAGGATCTACCAAGGTCATAGAGGGATCAAATCTCTTTGCATATCAAGATATTACATCCCTCTTGGTGCTTCGTAGATCTCAAGTTAATATGGAGCTAGGCTTGCTTATTTATTTTTTTGTAAACTTGGTAGTGCCTCCCTATTCATTCATCTAAAAAAACTAGCACGTTACATTATCATATTATATACTTGATGGCCTCAACTTGCCCATAGGAAACCAATTCTGTTGGCCATCTCATAGAGTTATAAGCCAAAAAAAATTGAAATTTTTTGAATCTATCTCTAGCTATCTTAATAGTTCTATTTTCTATCTTAACATCTAGTGACATATAAAAAAGTAAATTTTATCCTTTCTTTGCATATTAAAAAAAAAACTATCCACTAAACTCAGTCATAAAATGTTTCAGTTGGTATTCGGTCCTTAACACTTGACTCAGGTATGTCAAATTGGTTCATGTTCCCAAGCTGCTTGTCTATTCGTCCAAGGTGGACATTTTGGTGATTCTGTTAGAGGTGAATCTCTTAGATATCACTGCGAATTTCTCCTAAAATGCAGGCATCTTGTGGATCTCCTTCAATCTCTTGATTAGTGGCAATTACTTTAGCCATTAAACACTTCATACTCTAGTAAATATGAATCTACTACTTAAAAAGTGACATTCTACCTTTGGTATTCCCCAGATCTATTAAAATTGGATCCATCTCATCCTTAGGGATGTCTTCCTCCACCTTATTTCTAATATCTTGTTCCCATCAAGAAATCAAATATTTTACAGTGCTAAGTGTCCCTTCTCCATAAGTCTAGAAGAGGTTATGCATGATTTCCTTCCAATATTTCCTTCCCCTTCTGATAGGCCCCACTTTTTCCAGACTGTGCTTTCACCATTTTTATTTGAAATTGGTCTCCCAGCAATTGAGCATTCACCCAGATCCACACTAGGGTTCTGCCCCAACGTGCAATGGCCTGAGGGTGAGATATGCTAGGAAGACTCGGGGAAATGACATGTAGAATTTTCTAGTTCCCTCAACTGCTCCCCTGCCTTCTTCCCAGATGCCTTCGTAACATGATCAACCATCATCTGGTGATGAAAAAATGAAATGTTTTTAACCTTCCTCTTCTTCCTACCACGCTGACATTTTCCGCCAGATAATTCTGACAATCCCCGTCGTCTTCCATCCATCTTAAATGTAGTCATTACTCAACGTGGGTGGAGGAATCCGTGACTCTCACCATGTGTCATCTTACTTACTCCATGTGGCCTACACGACCTATTGCCACCTCACGCCTTTTGAAACCCACTTGGCACCCCGATTGGGGATTCTGGCTTTGGTTGTTGTCTTTCTCAAATATCTGCTGTAGGGTTTCAAGCCCAGTCTCATGTCTTTTTCTATCCCAGGGGATATCCTAAGCCTTCCATGGTGGTTACATCCCCAATTCTCAACCATATTAGTCGTTGCATTACCTTCTCTACAGACGTGAGACAAGATGATGCAGCTAATGCTTTGAATGAGGTCCTTGATCTCCTATATGAGGTGATCTATATGCCAAATTGGGCTATTTTTCTCCCAAACTAATCCATGTTGCAGCCTTTGGAGTATTCCTGTGACTATAGCTGAATCTCCCTCAACTATAAGCTTGTTATAATATTCTATTTTTTGTATTAGAAGGCCTTGTTTGACTGCATTTAGTTCAACTTTGTTATTTCTAGAAAAAACCAAGTCCATAGCATAAATCCTTCTTACCTAGCCAAAAAAATATTTGAAGACTCCCCCCTGCTCCTTCTTTGCCTACCTTTTCTTTTGAAGCCCCATAGTAGTTGATTTTTAGAAAAACTTTCTAGGGTGCACTAAATTTATCCCATAATTGACATGCCATTAGTTTGGATTTCCAAGAGGCTGGGGCAAGAATTTCAGGTTTGAGATTCATTTTTTCTAAGATTCGAGCCTCGTATGAATTCAGTTTCCAGTAATCCTTGAGCCATTTTTTTGCAAGTATGCTCTCCTATGTTTTCTATAATTGTCTTCCAGGTTTCTTCTTTCTGGCGAGTTTCCTCTCTAAAAATTTGCACGTTCCTTTCTTTCCAAAGGGCCCACATGAGGAAGCCTATGGATATCGACCAGGCTCTATTAATAATTGGGCATTGATATCCCTCTCTTCTCCAGTTTTCAATTATATGTTTAATACTTGATCTGTCTCAATCTATTTGTTGAAAAAGGAAATATAGGTTCCGCCAGAGACGATTAACAACTGGGCATTTGTTCAGTAGGTGTTCAATTTTTTCAATATGTTTTCCACACATATTTCAAGAAGGTGGTCCTTGCATCCCTCTCCTTTGCAGTTGATCCAAGGTTAGTATTCTTCCATGACCTACTCACCATAGGAAGTGTTAAATTTTTAGCCAATGCTTTGCAGGCCATATTTTCTGCCATATATGTGACGCTTGAAGGTGTACATTATTTTCTTTAATGTTGTATCCTTCTTGAGTTGTAAACATTCTTTTTTTCTCTATATCCCCATTGCAGGATGTCATTTCCCATTACTACAGGTAATTTTATAGATTTTAACTCATTTTCAAAATTCACCATTGCTGAACCCAAAAGTTAGTGCCAAGAATATTTTTTATTGAGGATTAGTATTGAAGAAGAAGACACTAGATTTGTCATTATTTATTAGGGTTCTGCATGCAAACATGAAATCTTTGATAATGGAGAGAATGGCATTGGATTATTTTAGAGTTGCTTGGAAAAAGAGCATTATGTCATCAAAAAATTGTTGATGGGATAGGTTGAGACCAACACCCCAAATATTCAAGCCTTTGAAGTGACCTCCCTCAACCTTATTCTTAATGTATCCTCCTAGACCTTCGACAACAATAATAAAGAGGAATGGGGGAAGGGATCTTCTTATCTCATCCCGTGGGTGGCATTAAAAGGGTCATAATGAGCTCTACTAACCAGGGTAGAGTAATTAGGGGAAGAAATAGAAGAAAGGATCCAATGAATCCATCTCAGGTCAAACCCAAAAGCCTATAAAATATTCTGAAGATAGTTTGAGCTAAGGCCATCATAATATTTAGAGAGGTCGAGTTTAATCATCACTCCTTTCATTTTGAGGGTTTGAAAAGAATGAATGACCTCTTGAGCATGATTATACCATAAATTATTTGTCTGCCTTTCACAAATCTAGTCTGCTTAGGTGATCTTAAAGTAGGAATAATGGGTTTGAGGCAATTTACCATAATTGTAGACAAGATTTTATATATAAAATTACATAGGGCTATAGGTCTGAAACAAACAAGAACGTCATAATGATATTTCTTTGGAATTAACACAATAAATGTGGAGTTTAGGGCTGGATATACCTTTCTGGTCCTGCACAATTCCTAGACTAATTCCAAGATGTCTTTGCCTATGAATGGCCATGCTGCTTGGTAGAATTCAACTGTAAAACCATATGGTCTTCATGTTTTTTTTTTCTAGGCCTTTGTAATATCGCGGATGGGATATTTTTACTAAAATGCAGATAAATAAATAATCTCCACAAAATGCCGCAAAATCAACCTTCACTTACAGAAGATTGCCATGTAAAACTAAACATACAAGTATATGCAAATCCATAACACCACAATGCAAGAAAATAACTCAGCTTTATTATATTATCACTGGAGTTACAAGCTGAAATAAAGATAGATGAGATAAAGGAAATACAACTGGCCTCAGGAAAATCTGCTGCACTGCTACACTGAAATGGCCTCCAAAACTGAATGCTGCTCTCTCCCTCCGGCAACAACTACCACTGAATCCACTGAAGCTCCTATTGAAGATCTGAATGATCCTCACTCCAACATCACTGAAGCTCTGTAAAACTCCTGAATGAAGTCTCCTCAATGAGAGTTGGGTTTCCGTCCAACACTGACAACGCACCCGAGGGTTTCCGTCCTGGGGCTACTGCTGAAGTAGAGAATCCACGTTCTCAAACCTCTCATACACAAGAAAATGATCTACTCCAAATATATCTCCCAATGGCCTCCTCCCTTTCTTTTATAGATCCCTTGGAGCCTTCTAGAGCATTATTTTATTATTATTTTATTTATGGAGCACTTTTCCCTTTTATTAAAATATTACAAAATATTCCTTTGTAATGCAGAAAAGGGTATATCGGCTACCACGCCTCCTCCGGTCACTGAAATCTATGTCCAACTATCCCATCGTGTAGGTCTCATCGTCCCGGTTCCGATGAGCTATTACACTAAGGTGTTCCATCGTGTATTCCTCCCGGAATTCCACCTTGAGCATAATCAGCTGAGTTAAGCCCATAAATAACTCAAAATTTTTAAACTTATCGGAATGCATCGGAACGAAAGCCAAACTGCTCGGATGGTGGAGTATATCAAGCGAATGCCTCCGAACACCATGAAAACTCCTCAAAAATCCTCCGAACAGCTCCTGAGCCCACTGATAGCACCAATCTGTACATGTGACCTGTCTGCTCCTAACTCTGGAAGTCCCTCCTAGCCCTGTCACGGGTGATACCAAAAATAGGAACATTACAGACCTCTTGCCCCAAGATTGCTTGCCCTCAAGCAATCGAAATATGTGGACCACTCTGTTGGCCCGCTGCATCTCAGACCCAATGCCTGGATCCCATACCAACCTCTGGGTGATACTATGCACCTATGTCAAACCTCTCGGAACAGATCCCTCAATGCCAGGATCCCAAACTGATCTCTCTCTGTCCCAGTCAACAAAAAATCCTCCCGGATCCCAATGCCACCATGGTCAATCATCGCCCAAGTCCCACGGCTCAGGCTGCGCACTGTCTCTGGCTATAACTGATGCTCTCAGAGGTGAAGCCCACCAGCAAGCATCAATGCTCCCAAGCTCCTGTTGTGCTGTACCTGTAACTGCATATGCTGCCCCACCAACTGCATACCAACTCATCACCTCTCTCCAATCCAAGTCCTGACTCAATCCCATGCTGATCCTGTTCTCCTGGAATTTGGAAGGAGTCCTGAAGTAACGAAAATCGGTGCCCTCCTACCAACTGGAATCTGTATCATCTACTGTGTCTAAGGGCCCCTGCTCCACTGTGCTCGCCACGAAAAATACTGTACCATCAAGAGGGTACCAACTCATGATCTCCCGCCAGTCCATCCTAGAAGAAGAATCCAATGTAACAACAACCACACATGGAACACGCCCAGGGTGTTGCTGCCAACCTGTAATCAACTCCCACTGCTCTGTCCTGCCTACCAATGGAAGCTGCCTGTAGAAGGAAGCCCCTCTCTCTATAGTGGGCCAAAGTGTACAAGACATCCTGCAAGCCCCATCGATGTACTCCTGGAGAGTACTACTCATCGAAAGTGCTGTAGCCCGACCGACTGTATGTACATCTGTCTGTACCTCATCAATGTGTCGGCCCAAAGATGGATGCTCCACCATCTCCAACAACTCATCCCTCTCATCGGCGACATAAAACTCCTGCTGTCCTCTAGCTCCCTGCAGAGCTATCCCATCGAACTCCAACGTCTCTAGAGGATATGGATCTGCAACTGGTGTCTATGCATCTGACTGCTCCTCCTCAAAGGCTGACCCCAATGTTAGCTGCACATCCATCATAGGCTCAATGTGGGTGCCCATCTGGATCTTACCCAGGGAAATGTCATGCCTGATGTCCATAGTATCCTCCTCTGCTGACTCAGGCTCCATCATATGCTGCTTTGGCTGAATCGTCACAAGTAACTCATCACGCAGCGTATCTCTCATAGAGTCTCCTGAATGCTCACCCTGCACAATGGAATACAACTCTGGTCTACTGTCATCATCGTCTCTGCATGGCTGCACTCGCTCCCCAGAAGCATCCTCATATGATCCCATGGACTCATCTGAAGAAGAGTCCTCATCCTGGCATACAGAAGGAATGTCTACCTACTCTACCTCTGCCACCTCATCTGCATCTCTCACACATGAGTGATCAGGCCCCCAAGGTTCTTTGCAAATGAAGTAAAGTCCCTTCCTCCTCAGCTCATTTCTGCTGCCTGACCCACCAAACTTGAGCTGCTCCTCCCTGGTCAACTGTCTCCGGAGAAACTCAATGTTCTGCTCAACTAGCCCTTGGGCTAGTTCATAAGCAGCAGGCGAGACCAACTGCTCTCTCCTCCAAATGCTCAACAACTAGGTCTGCAACTCTCGGCTAATTGTCTCATGGTCTCTCATACATGATGACAAGATGGACTGCATGTGTGCTATGACAGTATCAGGATGATGCCTCCTAATGCTGAAGAAGCATTGGAACATCTGCAAAATCAGGTCATCACACCCAAGGTCAATCATGATGACATAAGTCTTGATTGTGGCCATACTCCATAGAATCTCAAGCTTCTTCCCAAAGGTAGAACCTGCACTGTTGTCCAAATCTTGAAAATTCTCTACAATCAACCTCATAACCCTTCTCATAACATCATCATTATATGGCTCTATAGGTGCGGTCAATTTCATGATGTTACTGAGGCAAGCTGCAACTGGAAGTGTGACCCCTTCACAAGGTTCCTCCAAGAATTTGGGCTGTATAAGAGCAAGCATAGCAGGCTTTAGAGCCCAAATCAGCTTCTTCCCTTCTGCTTGGTCTATTGTAGACATGAGTTCATTAAGCTCTTCTAGTTTGGACAAAACTCTCCATGACATCTTCATGTGTTTCAGATCTGTCCCAAGCGCAAAAATTTTGTGACCCACCTCCAATGTTCCCTGCAAATCTTTTGCCTGTCCTCTTTGAAGGATGGCGCAAATCTCTCTTGAAAGAGGTCTGATGTCTTGCTTAGTTTTTGGGTGTGTGCCATGGTTAATTTCTGTTTTCAATCTTCTCAATTTGTTTAGGAGTTCCTCCATCACAGATTGTTTACATGAGAACATTATTTCTGAGTTTGCTGTATATTTTCTAGTGAAGTGTTTTAGAAAACAGATTTCTTGCACAATGTTGCGTGTGCAATTCTGAGTTGTTTCAACTCAGTATTGCACCTCTGAGCTGTTTAATTTCTTAGTGAGATGAAAAGCTGTTAAATTTCTGAGTGAGATGAAAAACTGTTGTGGGTACCCTTTATAACTTCTATTCTCTGGGCAACGTTCTACATGTACCAACAAACTTCAAGAATACTCCTTATGACAGCGTCAGAAATCAAAATATAACTGATATATAATGATATAACTGATAACAATGTTTTTAAAATAGGAGTGGACAGTAACAAGAAAAGTGTAGAACCTGATGTTTTAGCAGCTGTCATTAGCGGAAGATATATTCTGCATTATCAATCCATCTGCTGCTCGTAGACTGTGAGCTCCGTCTTCTATCTGGAAATTGACTTGACGTGCCACCATTGGTTTCTTAACTCCACGATTTTGCTAGTTTGGATCTCTGTCACAAATCCTTATCCGCGGTTGATGTCACAAATGGCAACAGGTCAATGTAATCAGAGGTCTGAAAAGAGTATCATGACAGCCCCACAAATCTGTTTTAATCTTTCAAAATGTCTCCTGCCGCCTCTCAGATGTAAAAATCTGTTAACACTTTCTGCCCTTGAACATAAACATCAAAATTGCGTCTTCCAACACTATTCCCGACTGGTGTATCTAAAATCACTGCCTCTGCAAACTGTAAATTTACTGTTTAGAGTCCGTTCACGAGTCCTAAGCCATAATATCGAAGTGATCGGGGAGATAAACGTGCTATCTGATGCAGTTCTGTATCTAATTTCCATGTAATCTGAAGCTGACTAGTTGCAAAAATTTGTTCCTTAACCTTCTAAAACTTGAATTTACGATGGCTACTTCTGTCATACGTGGATTGACCCCATCATGATGTGGATTGGTCTCTCTGGCTGCACATTGGTTTATACCGCAGGATTATAATAGCAAGAATGTTGTGCTTCAACACCCCATGCATACGTTAATAGTCAACCAGCGTTTTATCTCCTATGCAATTTGGTTAACTGTTTTAGATGCAATTCACGTGCCAGAAGTATTTTCTGAGATTTCTAGTGATGGATTTTACTAAGAGATTGGGTGTGGCTCCCTTTAAATGAATGAATTGGCCACTTACGCAGCCCCTGGTTGACTGAGTAGCTGGGTCCGCTGTCCTTCCGCAAACTTACGCGCATAAGGAATAACACGGTCTATGTGTCGGTCATCAGTGAGCTGTAAGGAATGTTGCCCCTTGTAAAAGCAGATTTGGATAGGAAGTCGGCTTCCCCAAGGAATGATGACAGAGGGGTTTCCTGTCCAGTCTGGAGAATACGATAAAATTTTAAATTATATGTGGCAGCCTCTCTCCATTCCTTTACCAATCGATCGACGCCACTGCCTCTTCAATTCCTCCTGTTGTTGCATCGCTATCTCGGAGACGATGTCTGCTTTTTCTTTTCTAGTGGGTCCCCACGCTCATGAGGAATTACCGACAAGTGGTTGTTTATGATTTTTCATCCCCTTCAACATTTCTTGATTCGTTTGACTGCGGTCTTTTTCCCATGCGCACAGTGCTGCTAGTTGAGCCCGATAACATTCTTCTGTTGCCGCACCTCGTCTTTCCTGCCAGATCTGCCTTACCACAATCGCATAGCCGCTGCCAGGTGAGTGGTAGGCCCGTCCTATTGTGCGCACGCCACTAGAGTGACGACCTTCGACTGAGGAGGCAAAACATGCTTTCGGTGGCTTACAGCACACCCACTCAACCACCGACACCCTTACTCCTTTACGCCAATATGCACCCAAACGATGCTGTAGACTGCAATGATCCCATGAATAGAGCCACAGCTCCTCTACCAAACAGGTTCGACTTTCCACAATGATTTTGGGCTTCGGTAGATATTTGACACAGCCGCTCAGTGATTAACCTTAATACTGAGAAATCCTTCTAAAATCCTCCACACCGTTTTGAGAAAATTAATGGGACTCTTTTATATAAATCGATTCTGATTTAATGTCCCCGCTGTAATAAAATTTTTCCTTAGGAATGAAGATTTGCTTCAGCAATAACTTTGGTACATTCTGAATAAACCCGCGAACAACCTCAATCAAAATTGAAAACCCGCAGGCTGAGCCAAAACTAGTGCTCCGATACCACTATAATATCCCGGATGGGATATTTTTACTAAAATGCAGATAAATAAATAATCTCCACAAAATGCCGCAAAATCAACATTCACTTACAGAAGATTGCCATGTAAAACTAAACATACAAGTATATGCAAATCCATAACACCACAATGCAGGAAAATAACTCAGCTTTATTATATTATCACTGGAGTTACAAGCTGAAATAAAGATAGCTGAGATAAAGGAAATACAACTGGCCTCAGGGAAATCTGCTGCACTGCTACACTGAAATGGCCTCCAAAACTGATTGCTGCTCTCTCCCTCCGGCAACAGCTACCACTAAATCCACTGAAGCTCCTATTGAAGATCTGAATGATCTTCACTCCAACATCACTGAAGCTCTGTAAAACTCCTGAATGAAGTCTCCTCAATGAGAGTTGGGTTTTCGTCCAACACTCACAACTCACTCGAGGGTTTCCGTCCTGGGGCTACGGCTGAAGTAGAGAATCCACGTTCTCAAACCTCTCATACACAAGAAAATGATCTACTCCAAAGATATCTCCCAATGGCCTCCTCCCTTTCTTTTATAGATCCGTTGGAGCCTTCTAGAGCATTATTTTATTATTATTTTATTTATGGAGCACTTATCCCTTTTATTAAAATATTATAAAATATTCCTTTTCAATGCAGAAAAGGGTATATCGGCTACCACGCCTCCTCCGGTCACTGAAATCTCTGTCTAACTGTCCCATCGTGTAGGTATCCTTGTCCCGGTTCCGATGAGCTATTACACTAAGGTGTTCCATCGTGTATTCCTCCCGGAATGTCACCTTGAGCATAATCAGCTGAGTTAAGCCCATAAATAACTCAAAATTCCGAAACTTATCGGAATGCATCGGAACGAAAGCCAAACTGCTCGGATGGTGGAGTATATCAAGCGAATGCCTCCGAACACCATGAAAAATCCTCAAAACTCCTCCGAAAAGCTCCTGAGCCCACTGATAGCACCAATCTGTACATGTGACCTGTCTGCTCCTAACTCTGGAAGTCCCTCCTAGCCCTGTCATGGGTGATACCAAAAATGGGAACATTACAGCCTTTTACAACTTCTTCCAACTCTTCAAGCATAATCTCCTGTATTAGTGTTGAATTATGTTCTCGATTTATTAGCTAGGGTATGTATTGATTTATCCTTTCAATCACTTTCATTCTGTGTTGGTCCGGTTTCTTCAAGATATCATTAAAATGTTCCACCAGAAAGATCTCCATGTCTTGGTGTTGGACCAACCTATTTCCCCCTGGATCTTTAAGGGGAAAAATTCGGTTATGTTTTCTTTTCTGAATCATTGCCTTGTGGAATAAATTAGTGTTTATGTCCCCTTCTCTTAGCCACTGTACTCTTAATTTCTGTTTCCACAGAATTCCCTCGTTCTTTCTCTGTTTTTCTAATTTACATATAAGGCTTCCTTCCTCCCTCACAAGGATCTCTAATCTCCCTTTTAATATCATTTGTTGTTGTACTTGTTTCATACGAGCCTATAATTTTTCTTTATATCGTTGTATGTAGCCAAACTCTGTTTTATTCCATTCCTTTATTTTTTTTTTAAAGTCATTTAGTCGAAGTTGGAAGGTATGCATCTTGTTTCTTCCTTCTATTTGGATTTTTTCCCACCATACCTTGGCTTTCTCAATTAAGGTAGGGCCCCTTAATCAGAACGCCTCAAGTCTAAATGACATTTTCTTGTTGCACTGCTTCATGTCTACCTCTAGACATATCGACTAGTGATATGATCCCAAACTAGGAACGATTGAGGGCTCATAAAAAACATCACTACTTAGATCTAGTATTGTTTATATATATATATATATATATATATATATATATATATATATATATATATATATATATATATATATATATATATATATATATTCTAACATATATATATTTAAAAAACCCATGTAACATGATTTTTAATCATGCAAACTCATCCTCACTTTAAGATGGATACTTTTAAGTTGTAAATATGTTTTTATACAATACCATTGACCAATACTACTATATGCCCAAAAACCATAGTACATGTTCATGTGACACATGTTCATATAATTTTTTTTTAATTAATGAATTTAATTAAAATGATAGGAATTACCATAACTACTTTTGAGATAATTCTCAACCTTTTATATTGAATTTTATGATAAATATTCTAAAATATTGCATGGATTATCAATAATAAAATTAAAAGTCGAAAAACCCTATTTTAAAATAGACATGCCTATATGCGTAATTATTATGACTATAACGAGAGTTTTCATACAACAATCTAATTTTAAAATTACATTATTGTTATATTAAGGTGGTATTAATTTTATATCTACTATTACCATAACATCATCATCATCATAGTAGGAACATGTTCCACTCTAGGAGACATTAGATGAAAACGCATTATGTCACTTAAAGAAAATCCCAATCCTTCATTCTTGCTATCAAAAATATATCCAATTGACAAATTATTATTATTATTATTTTAATAATAAAATAGATTGATTATTTTATCAAATTTTAAATGATATTATTAAAATAAAAGCTACATTTATTTGAAAAATGGATATTACAAATAATATTATGGAGATGCTAACTTATTTATCATAAAGGGATAAATATGAATCACAAAAGCCTGAGTTCATATATATTTATCATTATGAGCATGTTAATGGTGTAGTCTAGCTTATAGACAAAATAAGTTTTTTCAAAGGGATACAATTTCAACCAATATTGTGATTTTGTTGTTTAAAATGCATTTTTGAATGCATAAATAGATTCAACAACAATTTCAAATTCTACAAATTAGACAACTTAAACTCAAGTTTTTAAAATTCTCTATTCTATTTTGATTAAAATTAACCAGAAATAATGCCTTTGAAAAGGTCATTTCTTCTACAAAGTGGGAAAACACATCATAAATCAGAAATCAAACTAGCAGTGGGGACAACCGTCACTGCAATCCATGGTATGTAACAGCTATTATGAAAAACCAAGCTAGCTCTAATCATCTCCGTAGTGGGAAACCACATCATAACTCAGTAGTCAAACTTGTAGTGGAGACAACCATAACTGCAATCAATGATTTTTAACCGTTATTATGAAAAACCACGCCACCTCATTGCAATCCATGATTTTTAACCATTATTATGAAAAACCACGCCACCTCTAATTATCCGTTGGTGGTAGTAAGGGGTGGGGTTTCACTCCTGCAGGATGCCGTTGGGTCTTGGGCCACTAACCCGTTTTTTTAGGATCATGAGAAATTGGGCCACTAACCCATTTTTCGGGATCATAAGAAGTTGAGCTTGTACCAAAGCATAAGCAGTCTTAGAGCATACTCAAAACTCATAGGAGTTGTCTTTAGTGCAACTTTTTGGAGTTTCAGGTGCCAGAATCCAGTGAAAAAAAATTGAGGTAAAATCTTAATTTATTTTATTTAAATTGGTTTTTTTACTGTAAATATGGATTCGGCATCCTAAAAAACCCATAGGGCACTTTGATTGTGCAAGGTTACCCATCAAACTTCTATTTTCAATAAATTCCTGCAGGAATTTAGAGAAATTAAACCATAAAAAACTACCATAAAATCCTTCAAAAAATCGCACTATAAACTACTCGAAACTCATATATCTAGTAATGACTATAAATATTTACATATTTACATATTTTATTTTTATTATTATTATATATATATATATATATATATATATATATATATATATATAAAGTTACATTTTAATATTTTTTAAAATTATTATTTAAATAAAATTTATAGATTATGTTAATATTTTTGGTATATTCTATTTCTCTACTTAAAATATTATATATTTTTTGATTTTATCTCCATTAAAATGTGATTTGGTTTGAAGGATAAACCACAAAGAATAATTTTAAATGAGTTTGACAAAAAAATTCATATAATTTCCAATAAACACAATATGAATAAAAAACCCAATTCACATACCACTCAATTATCAATTTCACTAATTTATTAAAATAAAAAAATTTGCATCATCACATAATCATTATAATGAATTACATTAATACCTTGCATTTAAACAATTGAGCCCATATCACTACACTATTTTTAATAAAATTAAAAAATATTAGTGAATGCCAAGAAGGGAACATATATATATGAACCTGGAATGAATGTGATTATGGTGTTATTAAAGATGAGGGAAAATAATAAGAAGTTGTTGTTTATTTGGCACAACAAAATAGTTTGGACGATAATATGGATACAGCACCAGCAGTTGGGGAGGGCAGTTCAGAGGGCAACTGCGACCACGAGGGTAAGGATGGGATTACTGTGACAACAGAGAACACGCACAATTCTTTAGCCTGTCAGCACCCACGAGAACCAGTGCTGGGCGAGGCCAAATCAGAGAGTCATAAAACCGAAAGTGTTGGGAACCAGCAGGATGGCATTTCCAAGGCCGGAGAGAACAATCTCATTACCTTTCCCAATGAGGAACCAGAAGAGCTGGCCATACCCACAAATGATTTCATATTTTTTTCGCTTGACGAACAGCCAGAGTTGAGCATCGATGCCATACCGACCACCGACTTCTCATTCGAAGATAACGATGATGCCTTCTTGGCGTTATTATCTCCATCTCAAAATAAGTAAGTGTTACAGAATTTGTAACCATAGTCAAGCAATTTGCTTTGTGTAAGTCAGAAAATGTGTGTTTCATTGCTATAAGACTGTGGTCATTCAACACAATGCATCTGGCATCCTTGTATGTTTCAAGGAGTTTAAACAGGCCAGCTTATTTTGGTACTTGTGATTTTAATGTGTAAGTCAGAAGATGTGTGTTTCATTGCTATGAGACGGTGGTCATTCACCACAATGCATCTGGCATTCTTGTATGTTTTAAGGAGTTTAAACAAACCAGCTTATTTTGGTACTTGTGATTTTAAATTTAATGTTTGTATAGATTTTTAAATTCAAACTTCGTTGCCATCCCCAAATGAAACAATGTCATGTGTCCATAAACAAGTTGGGAATTGATAAAAATACTACGTGTGCCCATGGCTAATTTTAGAACCACATCTTTAACAAGAGAGTAATTTAGGTCTCTAGCTATTTAATACGAGCATAAGTTAGTTCTTTCTTTTTTGTTGAATAAATTTTCTTTATAAAAGTTTATTATTTAATGGTTATGTTTTTATAGCAGATTTTTTCTTTATGAATGTTTATAGTTTAATGGTTATGTTTCTGAGTTTAGATATTTATTTTTAAAAGAAATGTATAATTTTTTTTAGATTTAAAATGATAAAGAACATTAAATATTATTAAATTAATAAAAATATATATATTGAGAATTTAAAAATTTAATAAAAAATATATATTGAGAATTTAAATTGTTTTTAAGTACAAAATTATGAAAATTTCATTCTTGTGAAATCAAAAGTAATTTAAAGAACATGTTACGGTAACCGCACACTTCAAGATAAATTGAGGCTAACGCTGTATTAGAGTGTTTATATGTATACTTCTATATTGAGTTTTAGCTAACTAAGTGTATGACGGGACTATATTGTTGTATGTTTTTTTATATTATGAATTTTAAAAACCCTATTTTAAAATAGACATGCCTATATGCGTAATTATTATGACTATAATGAGAGCTTTCATACAACAATCTAATTTTAAAATTACATTATTGTTATATTAAGGTGGTATGAATTTTATATCTACTATTACTATAACATCATCATCATCATCATAGTAGGAACATGTTCCACTCTAGAAGACCTTAGATGAAAACTCATTATGTCACTTAAAGAAATTGAATCTAAGTGTAGAGAATCCCAATCATTCATCCCTACTATCAAAAACATATCCAATTGACAAATCATCATTATTATTATTTTAATAATAAAATAGATTGATTATTTTATGAATTTTTAAATGATATTATTAAAATAAAAGCTACATTTATTTGAAAAATGGATAATACAGATAATATTATGGAGATGCTAACATATTTATCATTAAGGGATAAATATGAATAAAAAAAGCTTGAGTTCATATATATTTATCATTATCAGCATGTTAATGGTGTAGTCTAGCTTATAGACAAAATAAGTTTTTTCAAAGAGATACAATTTCAACCAATATTGCGATTTTGTTGTTTAAAATACATTTTTGAATGCATAAATAGATTCAACAACAATTTCAAATTCTACAAATTAGACAACTTAAACTTAAGTTTTTAAAATTCTCTATTCTATTTTGATTAAAATTAACCAGAAATAATGCCTTTGAAAAGGTCATTTCTTCTACAAAGTGGGAAAACACATCATAAATCAGAAGTCAAACTAGCAGTGGGGACAACCGTTAGTGCAATCCATGGTTTGTAACAGCTATTATGAAAAACCAAGCTAGCTCTAATCATCTCCATAGTGGGAAACCACATCATAACTCAGCAGTCAAACTAGTAGTGGAGACAATCATAACTGCAATCAATGATTTTTAACCGTTATTATGAAAAACCACGCCACCTCACTGCAATCCACGATTTTTAACCGTTATTATGAAAAACCACGCCACCTCTAATTATCGGTTGGTGGTAGTAAGGGGTGGGGTTTCACTCCTGCAGGATGCCTTTGGGTCTTGGGCCACTAACCTGTTTTTTTAGGATCATGAGAAATTGGGCCACTAACCCGTTTTCGGGGATCATAAGAAGTTGCACTTGTACCAAAGCATAAGCAGTGTTAGAGCATACTCAAAACTCATAGGAGTTGTCTTTAGTGCAACTTTTTGGAGTTTGAGGTGCCGGAATCCGGTGAAAAAAATTGAGGTAAAATCTTAATTTCTTTTATTTAAACTGGTTTTTTTGACTATAAATATGGATTCAGCATCCTAAAAAACCCATAGGGAACTTTGATTGTGCAAGGTTACCCATCAAACTTCTATTTTCAATTAATTCCTACCGGAATTTAGAGAAATTAAACCGGAAAAAACTACCATAAAATCCTTCAAAAAGTCGCACTATAAACTACTCGAAACTCATATATCTACTAATAACTATAAATATTTACGTATTTTATTATTTTATTTTTATTATTGTATTTAAAAAAAATTAATATAAAATTACATTAAATATTTTTTTAAATTATTATTTAAATAAAATTTATAGATTGTGTTAATATTTTTGGTATATTCTATTTCTCTACTTAAAATATTATATATTTTTTTATTTTATCTCCATTAAAATGTGATTTGGTTTGAAGGATAAACCACAAAGAATAATTTTAAATGAGTTTGACAAAAAAATTCATGTAATTTCCAATAAACACAATATGAATAAAAAACCCAATTCACATACCACTCAATTATCAATTTCCCTAATTTATTAAAATAAAAAAATTTGCATCATCACATAATCATTATAATGAATTACATTAATACCTTGCATTTAAACAATTGAGCCCATATCACTACACTATTTTTAATAAAATTAAAAAATATTAGTGAATGCCAAGAAGGGAACATATATATATGAACCTGGAATGAATGTGATTATGGTGTTATTAAAGATGAGGGAAAATAATAAGAAGTTGTTGTTTATTTGGCACAACAAAATAGTTTGGACGATAATTTTTTATATTGGAATAAAAAATAAGAGCCAAAATTTTGAATTTTAACAATTGCAACCTAGGTTTTCCAAAATTTCCGGATTAGAATGGATTAAAATAGATGAATGTTCATAATTATATTTAACCATATACAATCGGCCATATTCGTTATTTAAGCCCGAAATCGAAAATAATGTGTGAAAAGTAATTTTACGGATGCATGCATTGTCATAATTATATTTAACCATTTGCAATCTGCCACATTCGTTATTTAAGTCAGAAATGGAGTCGAATGAATTCGCACTTTCCAGGGGTACTGGGCAGCTCTTCTGTTGCATGCAATTTTCTCTTTAGGGAGGCCAAAAGTCAGACCCGTAGGAGAACACTGCAGAATGCTGAAATGAGGGAAGGCGCCCAAAACTGGAAAATGCGAGAAATGCACCTTTTGGTGAAACTAATGGTTGAAGTGCAAGACAGATTCAACCAAAAGCACGAAGGCCTGTGGGCAGAAATATCGGCAAAGATGAAAGAACGCGGATATGAAAGAAGTGCAGAGAGTTGTGTTCGTAAGTGGAGAAATCTGGTAAGAGGTTCCAAGAATCCACGCGAAAAAGAACCTCTCCGGGAAATATATATGGCAATGGAGAAATTGTGCAACGCACAACCAGGTAACGGGACTGGTAAATATGTGTTTGTTATTATTTGTTAATGCCTTTGAATATAAAGTTCAGAGTTGTTTTAAGCTACTTTGGTTGCAACTCAATTCTCTTTTTATAAGTTCGATTTTGATTTCAAGTCGACTGACTAACCAGACATGCAAATCTTTAAGCTACTTTGGTTGCAACTCAATTCTCTTTTTGTAAGTTCGATTTTGATTTCAAGTCGACTGACTAACCAGACATGCAAATCTTTAAAACTAACATGATTACTAGCTGTGCAAAGATATAAGCTCAGTTTCTAATTCTTCGATTTGATTGATCATCCAGTTAGGAAAAGGGCCACAAATATTGATACAGCAGCAGTTGGGGAGGGAAGTTCAGAGAGCAACAACAACGAAGGTAAGGATGAGATTACTGAGAAGAAACACATTTCTTTAGCCCGTCACGCGTAAATGTGTGTTTCGTATTATTTGTCAATGCGTTTGAATATAAAGTTCACAGTTGTTTTAAACTTTTAAGTTCAAACCGTGTATAGATTTTGATTTCAATTTTTCAAGTTCAAACCGTGTATGGATTTTGATTTTAAGTGAACTCACTACTCATCATTACCCATCATCACAGACATGCAAATAGAAATTTGAGTGGACTCCACAAAAATTTGCTTACTTCTATTTCTGAGAATACTGTTGGAGTAATCACCACACCTCTATGGAATCCATAATTTCCACCCTGGATCTTAGCTACTGGTTTGGAAGTTTACCAACACTTGTGAGTTTTGGTGTAACGGCAAACCTCTACATGGTATCAAAGCCTGGACCAGGCTGCATTTGAGGGGGGTGTTAGAGTAATCACCACACCTCTATGGAATCCATAATTTCCACCCTGGGGATCCTAGTTACCGATTTGGAAGTTTTGGTGTAACGGCAAACCTCTACAAATACTTCTGTACTTACATTGAGAGAATCTAAATCTATAAAACCAACATGATGACTAGTTGTGCAAACATATAAAGTCAGTTGTTTCTAATTCTTCGATTTGACTGATCATCCAGTTACGAGGAGGGCCACAAATATGGATACAGCACCAGCAGTTGGGGAGGGCAGCTCAGAGGGCAACTGCGACCACGAGGGTAAGGATCGGATTACTGAGACAACAGAGAACACGCACAATTCTTTAGCCTGTCAGCACCCACGAGAACCAGTGCTGGGCGGGGCCAAATCAGAGAGTCATAAAACCGAAAGTGTTGGGAACCAGCAGGATGACATTTCCAAGGCGGGAGAGAACAATCTCATTACCTTTCCCAGTCAGGAACCAGAAGAGATGGCCATACCCACAAATGATTTCATATTTTTTTCGCTTGACGAACAGCCAGACTTGAGCATCGATGCCATACCGACCGCCGACTTCTCATTCGGAGATAACGATGATGCCTTCTTGGCGTTATTATCTCCATCTCAAAATAAGTAAGTGTTACAGAATTTGTAACCATAGTCAAGCAATTTGCTTTGTGTAAGTCAGAAAATGTGTGTGTCATTGCTATAAGACTGTGGTCATTCAACACAATGCATCTGGCATCCTTGTATGTTTAAGGAGTTTAAACAGGCCAGCTTATTTTGGTACTTGTGATTTTAATGTGTAAGTCAGAAGATGTGTGTTTCATTGCTATGAGACGGTGGTCATTCACCACAATGCATCTGGCATTTTTGTATGTTTTAAGGAGTTTAAACAAGCCAGCTTATTTTGGTACTTGTGATTTTAAATTTAATGTTTGTATATATTTTTAAATTCAAACTTCGTTGCCATCCCCAAATCTTCTTTGAAACAATGTCATGTGTCCATAAACAAGTTGGGAATTGATAAAAATACTACGTGTGCTCATGGCTAATTTTAGAACCACTTCTTTAACAAGAGAGTAATTTAGGTCTCTAGCTATTTAATAAGAGCATAAGTTAGTAATTTAGGTCTCTAGCTATTTAATAAGAGCATAAGTTGGTTCTTTCTTTTTGTTGAATAAATTTTCTTTATAAAAGTTTATTATTTAATGGTTTTGTCTTTATAGCAGAATTTTTCTTTATGAATGTTTATAGTTTAATTGTTATGTTTTTGAGTTTAGATATTTATTTTTAAAAGAAATGTATAACTTTTTTTGGTTTAAGATGATAAAGAACATTAAATATTATTAAATTAATAAAAATATATATATTGAGAATTTAAAAATTTAATAAAAAATATATATTGAGAATTTAAATGATTTTTAAGTACAAAATTATGAAAATTTCATTCTTGTGAAATCAAAAGTAATTTAAAGAACATGTTACGGTAACCGCACACTTCAAGATAAATTGATGCTAACGCTGTATTAGAGTGTTTATATATATACTTCTATATTGAGTTTTAGCTAAGTGTATGAAGGGAGTATATTGTTGTATGTTTTTTTATATTATGAATTTTATTGTTATATTTTTATAACAAGATTTTATGATAAGTTTTTAAATAATATTTTCTCATGAATGATATTTTTTGTTTTTTTTTTAGTAGTGTGGATTTTTAGATGACTCTTATTATGGTTGGATTTTTTGTTTTTTGTTTTTGGGGATTGAAACTGTGACCTTTTCATTACAAGTGTCTTAACAACACACTCTTTACCTTCTAACAAAACCCCTATTGATATGTGATGCTAATGATATTGTTAAAATCACTATAAACCTTTTTTTTAGAATATACAATTTTCATGTGTGGAAAGAAAATTAAGATGACATATTTATTGCATTGATAGATGTAATAATGCAATGTCTTAAAAACTTTTTGACTTGATCAAAATAAAAATAAAGGTAAAAATTCCCTATGTTAAAACAAACATAATTTAAAAGTAACATAATAAAGATAACGTGAAAGTAAAATAAAAAAATAAAAATAAAAGTTGTTAAAAGTAACATAATAAAGATAACGTGAAAGTAAAATAAAAAATAAAAATAAAAATTGCATTAAAATGATTATTTTTATTAATTTTTGTTTCGTAGTTAAGATAAACTTGACATGGTCAAGTCACCATACTTTTCGATGTGTGGAAAGGAAATGAATATGACATATTTATTGCACTGATAGATGCTCTCGAGAATGGTAGAGATGTAATAATGGGATGTCCTAAATTTTTTTTGACTTGATCAACATAAAAATAAGGATTAAAAATCTGTATGTTAAAACAAAGATAATTTTAAAGTTAGTCGTCTTTTTTGAAAATATTTCTGATTGATTTTCTCTAAAATCTGAAAGGAATTGATTGAAATCACGATTTTGATGGGTAAACTCTGTCCAATCCAAGTGTCCTAACGGTTTTTCAAGGTAACAAAAATCAATATTTCACCTCAATTCTTTTGGGGGCCAAAAAAAATCCACCAAAAACTCCAAAAGGTGGCATTAAAGACAAATCCATTTCAAAGTAACTTAATAAAGATAACAATAAATTAAAACAAAAAAAAATAAAATTTCTACATTAAAATGATTATTTTTATTAATTTTTGTTAGGTAGTTAAGGTAAACTTGACTTGGCCAAGTTTCCAACGGTTTTTGAGCTTTAGGTTTATGAGAATTCATAGTATTGATGCATGATATTCATTTAGTATATATGCTATTTGAATGAAGAAATTAAACCACCCTAGAGAACATAGAGAGATCAAATATTACAAATTTTCGTATTCAATATGGAAAGCATGGAAAAGAGTTGGGTCTATTAACATGGAGGGATAGTTAGAGGTACTTTCACAATTATTTTGAATATGAAAAGTTAGTAACAATGCATATATGGAAAATATTCAATATATTAATATGGAGGGATAACTAGAAATGATTCCAAAATGAATTTAAATATAATGTAAAAAGATGAAATGTAGGAACATAATTTGTTTTCTAAGTATATAATTTGTATTTATAAAATTTCATGGGGCTAACTTTTTGAGTAAGTAAACAATGAAAGTTTCTTAAAACAATATGCAAAAATATTTTTTTAAATTTATAAGGTAGCCTTAATAAATATTTTTAAATTCTGGAAATGACAAGGCCTTTGATTAGTACTAAGTATAAGGGTTTTTCCATTACATTTTTATTTTTATATTATAGAGTTTAGTTTGTACTAATATCTTTAACATATTTTATAAATGGTCAAAGACAGGAGGAGTAACAAGAAGAATACGAAAACAAATATCTTAACTGATACTGTGTCCATGTTTGAGATATTGGATGTGATGTTAGATGATTGAAATGTTTTGGTCCAAGTAAATATTTTTATATATGCTTTTTATAATGTTAGTTTTTTTCTTTTTAATAAGTTAGATTGAATTTAGGTTTTGATGACTTTTAAGTTCAAATGTTGTTATTAATTTTTTTTAGATTTTAACCTCAACTTTTTTTTAACAAAATTTAAATTAATAACTTAATAAAACTAGATTCAACATCAATTAGTTTAATGAATAAAAAAATATTGTAAAATCCATAAACATTAAATTTTTTCGTACATAAGCATAAATTTTTTATCTATAATAAAATTTATATCATAAAATTAAACTCCACAAAAATCAATTAAATTATATTACATGGATAAAAAACAATATAAAAAAAGAATATACTATTTATATATTTAAATATTACATTTTTGTGCTACTATGCTCTCCAACAAAGTATGATAGAAAGGTTGTAATGTCATGTTTAACATTTTGACTATGTCAAATTACACAAAATTAAAAATAAAAATAAATTAAATAAAAAGATTGACATAATGTAATGAACATTTTAACTAGTTCAAATAAAAATAATGAAATAAAATAATGAAAAACTAGAATAACGAAATAAAATAATGATAAACTAGAAATACAGCCCATGGTATTGACCCATGGTATTCATGTGGAATGTAGTTTCTTTATAAGGGGGACTAAGATGGCCTAAATCAATCTTAACTCTGGATCTAAACTAATTATTTAATAAAATTATTTTTAAATGTTTATAGCCATTATTCTTTTAAAATTTTACTTAATAAAATGTATCTAAATTTTTATACATCCAAATATACATAGTTTTTCTTTTCTATATTATTTTTGTTACAACTATTTTATTATTTAAAAAATACATGGTTTTTTTGTTATATATTATTTATGTTACGCGTGTTTTATAATTCATGATTATTACTTATTCATATATAAAAAATTAAATTAATAATAATTTTTTTTTTAAATAGGTGATCTTTTTTAAATTTCCAAATTATATGAGAGGACATGATTTATCTTGAGAAATAGTGATGAATGTTCATAATCCTCATTTCTTAAATAACACTAAATTTACCAAAAGGGGTCGGTAACAATTGTTTGTATCAAGGTCAAGGATACAGAAGAAAGGAGACATGGTGAAGAGAAGCTTCCAACCTTAAAACAAGGCCTAAAGAGGCATAACGTTGAACGTATGGAATCCACTTTTCTTGATACACATGAGAAGTGCAATGAAAAACCTTGGAACTTGGAAAATGTCATGAAGCTTATCTCATGTTCTATTCATTTAGATCTGAAGTATATAGAAGAAGAAAAACAAGACAACGAATACTTATCAAGAATGTATGATTCTTTAGAAGGAAACAACGTTGACAAGGCTATGGAGGAAAAAATAACAGAATTAAAAATAGAAGAGAACTCTTAGAAAATGGGTTACTCAAGGATTTTGGAATCCATATGAGCTACATTATCTCACTAATTGAAGCAAGCGCTCAAAAAGAGAGAAAATAGTGATATAGAGACAATTTATTCATAAAAAAGAGAGAGATAGAATTACAACCCAAGATAGAGTTATGGGAAGAGAAACATTCGAATTGTAAGGAGGAGTCAAAGTTACAGGAGTATTAGTTCACTCAACGTAATTCTCCACCACTTATTCTGGAGAAGAAAGTTCCTACTACCTCATCAATTGAAGAAGGCCCACATGAGAAAATCAGATTCCTCAATGTTATTTTCATTTGACATTTAGTCACTCTGTGTTTTTTGTCTAGTAGTCTCTTTACCTCTACCCTTAAATTCAACGACTCAGAAAATACTAGACAAAAGACACTTACCTATTGCAATCAGTTGAAAAAACAGCTATCTCTAAAGGGTCACTTGGGGAGGAATCTATTATTTAAAATATCAGTAAAATAATTTCATTTCAAAACAAAAATGTAGTATCACTAAGGAAGGGAGTTATTACATTTAAAATTTGTTCCCATTCTTGTCACTAAAAAATTGGATTGTTGCTTATCATTTAATGGAAAAATAAATGATCTTTAAAAGGCACTAAAGTCTTGAATTATGATCCTTAAACAAGTCACTAGATTCATTGATTATGAGTTGATTTTTTCTTCTTAGTTTTGGGTCTTCATGATGTTTGTTATTCTGAATAAGGTGAAAAGTTCTTAAGAAGTGGAATATTGGTCGTTTAAAGAGGAACTATGGAAATATGATTGTAGATAGTTAATTAATATAAATTATCTAGAATGAGATTAATTAATCGTCCCCAAGGGGTAAAAAGGACCCAAATGTCTCTTATTGATAAAATTGACGATTAAGATAACTCTATGCTCTATGTTCAAATGACAAGTGAAGGTGGATTTACCATACTTAAGCTTCTTAGTAGTCTTTTATCAAGTACAACATGTCATAGTGATAAGTTTTTATTCCATTAAATAATTCTAGCTGTAGAGAAGAGTCAGAGTTCTAGGAGTAGTATCAGAGGAATTCAACATTGCAAATGTGATAGAAGAAAATAATTTCATGGAAAGGCAAAGTCTGCCCAACTTGGTCATAACAATCAAGTCCATCCTTCATGCAGGAAAGAAATAAACATGCATATTTCTTCATATAGAAGTCTTGAGTACTTGGGCCAAAATATCTCATCCATTATGAAAAAACACATCTTACATGCAATTAATAACAAATAAGTCACTTCACACAAATTACCCAATATGGATATTTTGATTTGAGGTCCATTAAACATAATTCTCCACCCCTTATTCTGGAGGATCATTTTCACATGAGAAAGTTCCTACTACCTCTTCTTTCTATTATGTTATTATTTCCTATACCACAACCTTATGGCGTTTCCTTTGTAACATGTGGTGCAATTTCTAGTTTAATATTCTAATATATGTTTAGACAAAAATATGTTAAGACTAATAAGCAATTTCAAATTATATATATATATATATATATATATATATATATATATATATATATATATGGGTGAAAATGTGAAGTTGGGTTACACTTTTTGCCCTTTTTTGAGAAAAAACTTTATTTTTTTCGGTTCTTCAACTTTTTGCAAACTAAAACAATTTTTCTGTTTAGAATTTCATTTTGCAATAAAAATAAAAGTTGTCAAAAATTTTGTTAGCTTTCTATTACTTATTTTTTGGAATTTTTTAATACAAATTTGTTATGTCAACTTAGAACTTCTTTGAGTGTGTGTTTTTTAACAATCAATGGATTCATAAGAAGTCATGTTAATACAAAATGTTGTATTCTTTGAAAATTTGTGTTTTTGAGAAACAAAATGTGTTACAACAATCTAGACAAAGTCTATTTTGGTTTCGTCATATTTACAAAGCCAATGGATGGATATCGTAATTACTAGAATTTTTGGAACTGGTCCAATATGAAAAACTTCATATTTTGAATATGTTTCACGACGCAAGAAATTTCTTAACATATAAGTTATAAACTAAAAATCTAAAAGCTAACCATTAGAGACAATGAACCAATGTAATGTACAATAATTTTTTCAATTTTTTTTACAATGTATTTTGCAAGATACAGAATTTTGATTTCACTAAATCACAATGACCTTTAGAAATTGTTTGCATCCGTTTTATTACAAAATTAATTAAAATTAGTAGATATTTATGAAATCCATGAAATTTATATTTCCAGAAAGTAGATTCAGTTGTGAAAAATGCTTGGCTTGGTTCCGAGAGTTAATTTATAATTTTTCATGGAGTTTAATCAATCCAAAGTTGTAGAAACACATTCAGGGCTTGGCTATGCATAACTAGTGATGCGTTAGTTCGGCCAAACTCTTAAACAAAGTTCGTTCGAACTATTTTTTGCGCCGATAGCACATTAAATCAAATGACAGAGTAGTTCGGTTGAACTATTTATTAGAAGTTCAACTGAACTTTTACTTATCTTTTCGTTGGCCAGAAAGTACCGCCGAGCCCCTCCAAAAAAACATTTCGCGGCAATATAAATTGCCGCAAAACCATTCATTATTTTCGCATATTTTCGCACGTTTCGTCTGATTTTACAAAAGTCTTGATCTGATTTCGAAAATAAATTTTTTTCGGTTTAAGGACTTTTCTTGGAGGTACATTCAAAGGAATTTTCTTTGAGACAGATTATTTTCATACATTTGATCTGATTTTGCAAGGATTTTTTTTGGGTTTAAATAATTTTCTTGGAGATACATTCAAAATTTCTTGGAGGTACATTCAAAAGACATTTCTTGGAGGTATATGATACAATTTTTTGGGCTTCATTTTTTTTCAAAGTGTGAACTTGGGCTTAATTTCGAAAGGAATTTTTTTGGTTTTGTGTTGAAGTAAATATTTATAATGATTTTTTTCTGTAACTTTTTAAATGAAATTTTTTTGTAGGACTTGGAAGGAAATATTTTGAACTTTGTTTCATTTTTATAAGACATTTTTTCTTGAATTTTTTAAATTAAGTGTTTTGGATTGGAGTATGTAAATTTTGCAAAAAATTTAAAACGAGTCTTTTTAAAATTAAATCTTTTGTAATGTTTTTTTTAATTGAGTTTTTGTCTAAATTTTTGAAGGAAATTTTTTGAACTTCATACTCTATTATCATGGGAAATCGAAGAAATTGTATGAGAAAATATGATTGAAAAAGAGACCCTAAGGAACGTAGAGAAGAGACGAGACAATCTCACAAAAGAAAGATAGAAGCACTCTCAAATATTGAAGGGGAAAATCAACCTCAACTATAAGTTGAAACAGGTATGTAAATATAAATATTATGATTTTGATATATTTAAAATTTTCCTAGTATAAAATGTGAAGCTTAATTTTTATTTGATGAACTAATTTGAAAAATATATTTCAGTGTAAACAGAGAGAGATATTCCTCAAAACATTGATGATGAGATACAAAATTTTGAAAGAGAAAGCGAAAGAGATATTGAACCAATGATTGAAGATGGTGAAAATGATGAAAGAAATTTAAGTGAAGAAATTGAATCATAAGGTATATATATATATATATATATATGTTGAACACATGCATGTATTATTGAAATTATACATATATTTATTAATTTAGTTATTTATTGAATATGAAAACTTATTATGTACTATTCATTCGAATATGTATAGATGAAATCAATGTCGATGACCATATGTTAGAAAATGTTGACACTCACATATATGGAGATAAAAAAGATGACCATTATATACGATATCGTGTTAACCACATTTTTGAGAAATATTTCATAAAGGAAAATGTGACAGTTCAAGCCCAAATGTTGAAAGGTCTCTTATCATTAAGGAAATTAAAAGAAGCTATGACTTTATTGGGTATTCAAAAATCAACCATAGATAAAAAAAAATGAAGGAAAATGTGATACAAAATATAAATAGTGCTATAAATTCAATTAAAAGATCTAGATAGAAAAATGTTTCAGTTGTACGTAGAGCAATACATATGGCAGTGGTTTCATCAAGTACTAAAGAGAATCGCATGGTAAAATCTATGGCACTAGCATTAGGAACCTTGCGAAAAAATTTGCACAATCATCAGAAATTTCGGTTGCAAATAGATGTAAATGATGAACTTGCTTGTTGGAGAGCTATTTGTAGGCAACCATACAAATATAGAGTTGGAGAAAATGTAAAAAAAATAATATATGAATATTGGAAGAACAATTCGCGTGTTTCTCCAACTGCAAGGCATGTGATGCAAATAAGAATAACATGAAATCAGTAAGAAGAACATGAAAAAAATTTCTTGGAAACCACTCAGATAGAGTTGTTCAACAAGTTCAAAGAAGAGAATCATGAAATTCATGTTTCAATCAGTACTTTTGTTTAACAAAAACCATGGTATGTAAAACCTATCATCGTACACGACACTTGTTGTTTCCATTATCATGTGGAATTTGAGTTATATTATGACACATTCCTTGATTTTGGTAGAACATTTTGGAAGGATTCACCTCCTCCTTCCACTATCTGTGAGTTCATATCTCAAATTCTATATGAAAGAGAAAGTGATGAACTATTTTACGAAAAGAAATGTGTTGGTGGTAAAAAATGCGATGATTGTGGAAATTTGACTAAATTTCAAAGAAAATATCGCACTGATATAAATGATCAATCATTGTCCAACATGAAAGTGAAATGGAAGAGATATGAATATATCCATACATCGATTCAAGGTGAAAATAGTGTTAAAAGAATTGAATTACGAGAAGAAGAAATTTTTGTTATAGACTTTTTGAGAAAGTTTGAGGCAGAAATTTACAAATAAACCAAGCATCCCATAAATCTCGATGGAAAGACTTACAATTCAAAAAATCCTGTGAATTTTTTCCACCAGGGAAGATTTTGTCAGTAATTGATTTTGCAGAAAACTACACATTTGTTCCACAAAAAGAAATTCAGAGTGAATAATATCATTCTGACCAAGTCTCCATGCTCGTCCATATTCTATAGAGACATGTTGAACAAAACTTCGATCATATAGAAAACACTAGTGAAAATTGACATATTATTAAAGAATATCACTTTTATATTAGTAACGGTCGTACACATGATACATATTTTGTACAACATTGTCTTGGAAAAATTTATGATTCCTTGAGAAATCGTAGAATAACATTCAATGAACATTGGATATGGTCAGACGGATGCGTAGGAAAATTAAAATATGCACGATCATTCTTTTGGTTGTGTTGTCTTTATAAGAAATCCTGCATTAAACATTGTTGGAATTTCTTTGAGACTGGCCATGGAAAAGGAGAACATGATGGTGCAGGGGCATGCATAAAACGAGCACTTTGAAGATATCAAATGTACCCCTTTGCAAGCCGACTTGTGGACGCGAAAGAAGTTTTTCAATGGTGCATCACTGCTCTAAGCCATGAGACTAACCAATGAAGGGAAGTGCAAAGGTACATTCAATTTAATTTTTATTGGATATATAATTAAATAAACAGTGTAAATTTATCACAATGATTATCTTTGATTTTATTTTCATATCATATTTACATTCTTCTTTAAATTTTTAATATAAAGGTTTTTTTGGCATATTGGGATCAAAGACATAGATAGATCAATTGGAAATGACGTTGAAACAAAAAAAGGGACTCGAAAATTGCATTCAATTAAAAAAAAGTCATCCAGAAATGTGTTTGCATTGGATAAAAGAAAATATTCTTGTTTTTGTCTTATTTGCATAGACAACACAAAATCCAATGACGTTTGTGAAAACAAAATGTATGTAAAAGATTGGAAACATACAGAGCTAAATACAAAGGGAAAAATGCCTGTTGCAATGTTTGAAGAAATGTAATAAGAGGAGACTACAATATCATCCGATGGTGATCTAGTTTCTGATCTTGTTAGAGAAGGTAACATTTGAATTTCTTTCTAATGATAAATATCTAGATAAATTTGAATATGTATAATTTTTTCAAGTTTGTTTTATTGTGCAGGAGATGTTTTTGCTGTAATTGCACCTACTCACAACGATGAAAATGTGAAGTATTATTTGATGCGTTGCACTGAATGAAAAATGAAATTATTAGAAGACTATAATGATCACGGAATTCCATATGAAAGAGGAACTATTATACTAAAAGGTTATTTTTTCAGACAAACTAATCATAGTGGGAATTTTGTTTAGTTTCAAGACTATGAACCTGATTTCATAATTTTTCAATATAGTCACTTGGTGTGTGCAGCACGCATAAAGTTGATCGAGGTTCAATCAAAGAAAAAGATGAATATTAAGAAATGGAAAATGTCAAAATCTGATCATGAACGGATTATTGAAGATAGCATTCCATTAGAATTTTTTTGATTGAACTGGCCAACAATTTATTCTCTTTGGATTATATGTTCTAGAACTTTGAGTACTCAAATAAAAATTGAGCTATCTTGTTCTGTTATCTGTGCAAGTGTTTGCACATGTACAAATTGTTTTGGTACAGCACACTCTAATATCAACTGAAAGTAGCTTTTCTATACATGCATTGATGAAAAATGTTGTGTGTATATATATATATATATATATATATATATATGTTCTAGAATGGAATTAACTTTTCAAGTAGTTTTACTATGTGCATTGCTGAAAAATGTTTCACATACTCAATATATATGTTCTAGAATGCAATTAACTAAAAGTTGTTTTTCTATGTCTCTTGATGAAAAATGTTGCATGTACTGGATTAAATTGAATTTTAACATGATGAAAAATTAACTTGAATTTTAAAAACTTTTTTATTATATCAAAAAAAATTACTTCACATGTCATGCGAGTTGTAGTTCAACTATCCAATAAAAACATTAAACATTTAACATTATATCACATGCCAAATGTAGATTGAAATGGTATCCAAAACTTAGTTTTAAAAACTTTTTGATTATATCACAACATTACTTGACATGCCATCCAATTATAGTTCAACTATCCAATAAAAACATTTAACATTATATCACATGTGCCAAATGCAGATTGAAACCATCCAAAAGCTAAGTTTTAAAAACTTTTTGATTATATATAGTGCAACATTACTTCACATGCCATGTCAATTATAGTTCAACTATCCAATAAAAAAATTTAACATTATATCACATGCCAAATGTAGATTGAAACCATCCAAAACTTAACCTTTAATTTAACAAAAAATTATAGATCACAACATTACTTCACATGCCATTCCAATTGTATTTTTTGACTATCCAATAAAAACATTAAACATTTAACATTGAATATCACATGTCAAATGTAGATTGAAACCATCCAAAACTTGAGCTTTAAAAACTTTTTGATTATACCATGTAACATTAACTCACATTCCATGCCAATTATAGTTCAACTATTGGATAAAAACATTTAACATTATATCACATGCCAAATGTAGATTGAAACCATCCAAAACTTAAGTTTTAATTTAACAAAAAATTATAGATCACAACATTACTTCGCATGCCAAATGTACTTCAAGCATCCAAAACTTAAATGAAAAAAAAAAAACAAATTATAACACATCATTACATAGCATGCCAAATGTAGTTCAAAAGCAAAACATTAATTTATAGATGACAACATTACTAGTATTTCAATTATCCAGAACTTAAAAGTTTTAAAAACCAAATAAATTATAATACAACATTACTTCACATTCACATGCCAAAAGTACTAAAACCATCCAAAACTTAACTTTTTGGAACAAAACAAATTGTAATAAAATATGTCCAAAAATTGTAGATCTCACAAGTATCAAGTATCAAGTTATATATATGTGATAGTGCATCTAGATAATATATAAAAAGGTAAATTTAAGAATATCTAGATCTTGAAATCAAATCTACAAATCATGACCATCAAATATAGAAGGATGTAGTGTCTTTCCTATCAGAGTCTCAATCCGCGCGCTATATTGCGAAGCATGGGAAACCTGTACAAAATGCACATACAAACATTAAAATTTGATGTTTTAAAAATGAGTGAGAATATATATAGAACTTCATGTAAAAAAAAATATAAAAAAAAAAATCATGCAATACCTCATGAGGTTCCCTCTCCATTTGTTCGCCTACTACAAGTTCCCCCATGGGAACATCCCCAACAGTAAACTGTACAATATACATGTACACTTATATATATATATATATATATATATATATATATATTAAAATTTTCAGATGAAAATGCACGTGTACATATATAAAATTATTTTCAATAATATTAAAAAAAAAGTTAGACAACTTGTTCAGATGGTTGAAATGGTGTGGATGTTCCTATCTCCATCACTATAGTCCGTGGATTAAATAAATCTTCTATAGAAACCTAAAATTCAAAATTTTAAAAGTATAAAATAACTCAAGATCAAGATCTCAATTTATAATAAAACTTAAATAAACTTCAATTTATAAATTATAACTAAATTTAAAACACACACACACACACACACACACACACATATATATATATAAGTGAAAAATTGAATACTTCTGCAGGTGAATTTGGGACATCTCCTAAGAGAGGCTCCAAAAGAAAATCTCCAAGAACCTAAAATTCAAAAAATTTAAAATAACTCAAGATATAGATATATATATCTCAATTTTTAATGGAACTTTTTGAGGTGGAATATATATATAAATTAAACGTAAATTTTAAAAGTGAAAAATTGTCCATACTTGTTGTGGATGTGGCACATCTTCTATGGAAGTAGAAGGTACATCTCCCAAGGAATAAGAAGGTACCACCATCCCAAAAACATTAGACGGAATCGGAATTTGTTAAAACATTTTATTATTATATATGTACATGTACATGTGTGCACAATTATTTATTTTAAAAATATCACTTAAGAAACACTAACATTTGTCAACATATCTTGATGATGAGACCCATCTGCATTGTTTGAACTAGAGGTCCCAAACGTGATATTAACATTTTCGTCATTCATCATGCGTGACAACTGCAAATGGTGTTTTAACATATAATGATACATTTTTTTTAGATTAATGTACATACAAATAAATGTATACATGTAAATACACATGTATTTATTACAAATTGTACACATGTATGTGTTAAAATAATTGAACCCTAAGGTCATTAACACATATCATTCCCATGCCCTCTTCCTCATGAAGAATTAGGTCTTGCCAACCATTGCGACAATTTTTTTCATATATTCGGAGATATTCAACATTCATGTTTTCAATCTATTCATATGTACAATACACAAAATTGGCATATGCATTCTCACATGCTCTTTGTCAATTTCGATAAACATCGAGTCCACCCAATCCACTGTAAACATTGTCGATCATGACATCCCTTTCTTCTCGACTTATTTGAGAAGTCGCATACATCTCTGACCACAGATTTTCGACCCGAAAGGTCGATTCACCAATGGCGGCTTAGGGCGAGGCAACTCCATATCTTGCTTAGCGCCCTTATAGTCACACAATCAACCTTTCCCCAGACCAAAAATTTCTAACGGAAGGTCATTGTAATTGGGTTTCATTTTCAAAAAAAAATTCTACATAAAACAATTGTGCAAAATAAATAGGAACCTCGTCGTTCCATGGGAGCTTTCCATAGGCCGCAAGGTGCCTATCATACAAATAGTGAGCTATATCAGGGTGCTTGAAATATCGCACCTTCAGCAATTTTTTTTTTGGCCCTTCCTTGAAATTAAACATTGACTTCGCCATATCTTTTGTAACTCTTTGTTTTACATCCTCCCATTTATTGAGACCCATTACTGTTTCCTTTCTCTTTCTCATGACTTCTACAAATTTATCAGTCGTTGGCCCAATATTTTTGTACAGATTTACTATTTCGCCCAATGAATGTGTAACTATTTCGAGGCTTTGTCGACTCTCAGTAGGTAGAGTCAAAGCCACGATATGTCTTCACAATTTTGCATGAACTTGTTGACACCTTTCTAAGGTGCGTTGTGCCATGTTTCTTTCCCATGGTATATCGAAAATGTCAGCCGGATAAGTTGTGGTTGGTAGACAACCTTCTTCTTGAATGTAGCATTCTACCCTGCATCTATTTTGACCAATATTTGGAACGTTTTCAGCCTTTGCATCAATATATATATATATAATTTTGTATATCAGAAAAAACACATGTAAACAAAATTGTACAAATTCAATGAAAAAAATATTTAAATTGATGGCAACCTCGACGTGGTTGGCTAGCATCTTCTCCACACTGAAAATGTTGACAACCAGAATGACCCTGCTCAGAACCAGCACCACTAGTCGTTGATTTGCCTCCGGGAGAATAAATATCACCACCTTCACGCAACCTGGTACCACTTAGTGATGGCCCTCTAAGGGTATTTGAACCACCACCAACCTCTCGAGAGGAGAGAGAAGTTTCATAAACAAATACTAATTTATAATCAATTGAAAAATACATGCATACATATAAATACATGTGTACATATTCATTGATTAAATTGTGTTAAAACCATACCACAACTGGGTGAAACATGGGCATCCATGGCTGGAGTAGAGACACTTCTCTTCTTATTAGCTCCTAAAAAATAAAAAATGAAACGTATTAACAAATAATTTAACTCACAAAGTTGATCAAAAAATAATTCCATATGTACACACATGTATGGAGATTTAAGATTATATTTAAATTTACCATGAAAAACTCTCGATCGTGATCCCTGATCCTCCCCTCTCATAGAGATATGGAATTCTATTGATATTTTTCCTTCATCCTCCATGATATATATATCTACGGTGGACATTTACAATTAATTTTTTAAATAACTAATTTAAATTCAATTCAAAATAAAGTTCAAAAAATTAATGTTTAATTTAGTGTAAACAAATTATTTAAAGCACAACTTTCAAAGCACTAATTGATGTGTGAGACTCAATTTAAGCAAAAAAAAAGTTATAAATATGATAAGCTCAACAAATTGTGTTTTACATGGTGGGAGCACACTTGGTATGAAATTGAAAAAAACACATTGTCATTAAAAAAGAAGTGAAACTCCATTTAAACAAAAATTTCTTGAAGTCGCCGCATTTTAATTTCATAAAAATGTGAAGTTCACCAAGTTGCGCTTTAAATGGTGTGGTGAGAGCACACTTGGTATATAATTGAAATAAGCACATGGTCATTAAAAAAGACACATTTATAAGTACACAACACACACATATCCAAGATATGTTACAATGTCAATCAATAAATTTTAAAGGAGAGCGTCTCAACACTAATTCATCTTTGAGAGATGAATCTTGAATTTTTGAAGAAGAGCGTCTCAAAACTAGTTCATTTTTGAGAGATGAATCTTGAATTTTTGAAGAAGACTGTCTAAAACTAATTCATCTTTGAGAGATGAATCTTGAATTTTTGAAGAAGAGTGTCTCAAAACTAATTCATCTTTGAGAGATGAATCTTGCATTGGCATTGGCATTACCCCGTATAATTCTAATTCATCTATTAATTCATCTTTGATAGATGAATCCTGAATTTGCATTGCCCCACACAATAAATCAGCATACATCTTATTCACATTTGTACAATGCCTTATACTAAAAAATTAAAATTGGCTAACAATATTTTTTGCTATTCCATGCAGTTCTTTTAGCCTCTCCTTCTTAAATTGGTATACGCCATTCATTTGGTTGCATACAAGTTCAGAATTGGTGAAAACTACAATTCCATTTGATCCATACTCCATCACTTTTCCCAAGCCTTCTATCAATCCAATATAATATGCCTTGTTGTTTGTTGTTCTTCCTGGTATATTAATTTTCCTTAGGATGACTTTGCTAGTCGCAATATTGGAAATACCATATGTAATCACTGCATTCCCTGGATTGGGATAGCAAGAAATTCTATACATAATTTCCATTTTTCAACCATATTTAATGGTTTTATTATCCCTAAAAAAAAACAAATTCAATAAAAATATATATATTAAATTGACATTTATTGCAAATGCATGGGAGAAATGAAAAACTTATATTTAGATCTATTACATACACTAGTAAAAGGCATTTACTAGATATGTCACCTTTCATAAAAGATGAGATCCAGAAGCTACGGAACTTTCTGATTTCACTATAGAACTTCTGGATATCAAAATACTTCTAATTAGATACAATATAGAGGTGAATGTGGCGGCATTTACTCTTAGGTTAAAACCTATATGTTTTGTATCAAATCACTTTTGGTTTGATAGAGGAAAATTTTATGGCTAATTTGTGTTTTACATCTTGAATATAAAGGGCACTCATTGTTTGAGACCATGGATATGAAAATGAAAAACTATATACTTGGTTAAACTATGTTTTGTATAAAATTACTTTTTGTAACTAAACCTTTATACATAATATTCTTTGTAGGGGCATTTAGATCATTCACAGAGAATTACCTAGCTCGTATGTATTCCACACGATTCTTTGAGGATAGTTTATATATCTATTCCCCTTGTATATAAACATTTATATTTTTCTATATAACATATATGTTCAACATACAATTATCAACCATCTCTTTTTGGAGTATTTATAATCCCCCCTGGGTATATACGAAGTACACCTCTTATTAAGATCATTGACTCCATATTTTTATACCACATATAACTACCTATATACATCTTTTATTAAGATATTGGACCCAAATTTATATTCCACATATAATTACCTATATACACCTCTTATAAGATATTGGACCCATAATTATATTCCACATATAATTACCTATATACACCTCTTATAAGATATTGGACCCATATTATTATTCCAAATATAATTATTTATAGGTTGTATGTGTAACCCATATGCCGATACCTTTGAAGCACACCTACCTAGATTCCCCTTTTAACACTATGATTAAATATGAATTAGAGATGTCGACTTTATTCATTCGACCAATGTATATGGTCATATACCCCACGACCTTTTAATAATAAGAGGGTTGACACACATGTACCTATACGGCGTGGAATTGTTGTTATATAATTTTGTTAAAACCTCCATCGTACAGGAGCACCTACCCAACTGTTTCATGAATCAATATTGTATATATATCAATGGCGACTTTCACATTAAAATTTGTTGTCATGCGTAATTATTTCCGGTTCATCGTATGCCTACTTTACATTTCCTTTTCGCCTTAACTAATACCGACAATTTATCCATCTATGCCTGGCGTTATGAAATTGTAGGGTTTAAACGAGACTAGACTGATCAACTAATTCATGAATCCGATTTCCTTTTACGTCTAACTTAACACGGTGTCTTGGCGTATTGCACAGGTTATCAGGGCGGCTATATGCAATTCGTCGATTACCCTCCACGCAACGCAACTGGCGAGGGCATACCATTTCTCGTTTGCATCTGGAACCCACGTTCTACGCGTCAAGCTTCTGGGAGGAAGTACACCCTGCTAATACGGCTACGGTGCTTATGAGCCGCCTAGTTCACAGTATATTCGGCGGTCGCTGGTGTGAAACCTCGGTGTGCTACGTTTCCTCGTGTTAACCTAATGTTTGGTGCATACGGCGCCCAACCTTTCCGGCGCCCCTTTGATGTCCCCGGTACTCTTCTGCTACGTGTTGTGTCTACCCAATCTATCTTGGGATTTCTTACTCGTTATCGGGCAGAGGGTTTAGGGTTACAGAGGTACCTTAAATCTGAGGGTACTCTATCTGTTGATTCATCAGGTTCCCTCCTACTTCAGGTATGCGACCCTTCTTCGTTTCATTTCTATAAGTTTCGGGGTGATTCAAACGCAGGGATGTTTGTTTCAGTCTCGATGATACTGGAGAGTTACCATTACGTCTGCGCCAAGAGGGTAACAGATCGTCGTCTCCATCTATTTACTGGAGATCCGAGAGCAAGTCTGTCCTCTTGCGCGTGTTCGTAAACCTCTGGTTCCTTCTTGCCGCACCTCTGCAATCTCATGCGGAGGTAAACCTATACATTTAGCTTGTGAATGTGTTAGGTTATTATGTTATCATTCCGGTTTACCCGTTCGATGTTAGCTCAGTCTAGTTTACGATTTATATCTCTGTGCCTGCTCCCTTGAGGATTAATGGCTATTCATTATCGGGTTCATATGAGGAAACTGGTACCGATTATGCTATATCGGTGACCTACCTCCTTGAACGACATTTTAACGTCTGCCTAGCTGTTGTTTCCATGTGCTACTCTCCATGCAAGCATGGATCATACCACTCTGGCAGGGAAAGTTTTCCACAGTCCCTCAGACGTTTATTTGAATAAACTGCAGGTCTATTTACTTCCGCGATTAGTTGTAGCGTTCACCATTGCGTTAAACTCAATCCTGTGTATTTTATTCTTTTCAACTACTATATTTACTTGTTCAGAGATGTCGCGGCCTAGTTATGCGTGTTTTCCAGAGAATTTACGTATGGTGAACTTACTGTATGACTGTTTATACTCGTTATGATTCGCCAGTAGATAACTGGGATCCTATGTGGCTCGTTGGCTCATCGGTTCGCCAAGCTCTCGCTCTACGAGCGATAACAGAATGATATATCCCTATGATATTCGGAACTTCTCTAGGTTCTCTGTTTTAAAACAAGATATAAAATCGTGCGGCGATTTCTGCTATCGGAATGATAATCTACCCTCGTCGCCCTTAGATTCTAATTTTGTTACTTTCGTTCACTTGTGATTCGGATTGTGTTTTTATTTCAGTTGTGGTAGCGTTTGTGAAAATTCACTACCGTCGTAGTGATGAGTTTATATTTCACTCCAGATTTTTAATTTACCGCCACGTACCTTTAATAGAGTAACGAGGTATTAGTTTTAATGGCGACGAGAAATCTTATGTATAAATCTATTATACTGACCTTCTGAATTTGCATATACGTCTTCTGTTGGCATATAGGGTTTACTGTTTTATGATTCGCATACCTAACTTTTCCTTTGCCGCATGTAATTTATATATATAGATAGGCCTTACCTTTTTAATTTTTTTTTTTTTGGAACCGATATGGTCGACGAACCCGATAGGGTTGACATGACATATATAGTTCATGTGTTTAAATACCAAAAAGAACCTTTCGGCATTTTTCCTTACGAATTGATGAGGTCGACTATTGGTTTACATGCAAGTATCAATATTAATTTGTTTATGTAATAATGTCTCATAGCATACATGAAATTTATATTCATAGTGTTTACTTCAAGGTTCTTGTTTTTCATTTAACAAGTGATATACTTTTAGCATATAGTTTCTATACATGCGATTACATTCCTCTAAGGAAAAATTACTACTATGTTAGTATAGTTGTGAATACCATATGAATTTCAGTTTGGTTACCATAATTTCCTAGCATAATTATGGGTACATAATGTCACCTAGGTATTTTTATATGTAATAAATAGTCATTATGTTGTATAACTGAACTTATACTTTAATCTTTGACTATGATGCTCAATTCAGGGAGTGGAGATGGATTTTTAAAACATAATGGGCTCTCTATTTGCTATCAATGGTGTATTTCTCCTGTAGCATAGAATTTCTTTTAAAGATGGAAAAGATTGACATGTAAACTCCTACATCTTTGATTTATTTCTAGGATGTCTATAGATCAACTAATATAGTTTTCCACTTACCTATGAACATAAATTTTCACAGTTATACAATTATATATTGTAGGAAATCTTCACTTTTCTGGCATAAGTTCAAGTGTCAAGATTCATTATATTTACTTCCAGTAATTGGTATTTACACCAGATATTTCTAGTATTGATGTGATATTCCTTTAGCAGATTCATAAGCATAAAATATAACAATTGTGCCTACCCTGACCCAACAATAATTTATCATCTATAGAGTGTAAGTAACTTCAGATTTAAACCAATCCTTGGTTTAGAGATTCTGGAGTTTCTACTCTAGAGAATTTCTGGTCTGCAACTAAACAGATCTGGAAGGTGAATACCTAAGGATGGGTTCTGTTAAATGTAGTACCAAAATTTTGCAATGTCATAAAATAAAATTTTATATGTAGCCAATTCATACTGCAATAAGACAAAGCAACACGAATTTCAGAACATACCACAAAATCTGCAAAATGACCAACCTCCCAACCTTAGAATCCTCTTTATCTCCCAGGATTCACCCCCAAGCAGAGATCACCTCCTAGCACAGATCAACCTTTGATCTACTTAGGAGCAGCTTATTTAAGCTCATAATTTCCCCAAAGCATGTTTCTAATTCTGCGTCCAGAACAGCAGGATGCTTTCTTTCCTGTTTAGCCTAGGCTTCCCATCTTGGGGTTCTTTAAAGCTGCTTTAAGCTTTTCCTCAGCTTTTCCAGCTTTTTCTCACCTCTTCCCAACTACTCCTCTTCATTGGGGCAATTTAGATTCCTCCTCAAATCTAAATAATTCTTTCAAGGATTTTTGAAAGATTTTTTTGGGGATTTGTTGCCTTATCCATCCTCATGGATTTTGGCAAGTGATCTCACATTCTCTTTTTGGTCAAAATGCACAATCATTTTATTTATTTCCTCAAATAAAATATGCAAATACATTCACACCATACTCATCCCTTGGGGTCCACCCCCTTGGGATTAAAGTTCAAATGTCTAACTTTAAAAATTCAACACACAAATTGGGGGTGTTACATATTCCCCCTCTGAAAATAAACACCGTCCTCGGTGTTCTTATTCAACTACTAGAGTTCATTTAAACAAAAATGGATATCTCTCCATCATTTCAGCTTCTCTTTCCCAAGTGGCTTCTTCAGCAGTAAAGTGCTTCCACTTCACCTTTACTCTGACCACTGTTCTGTTTCTCAATTCAATTTCTTCCCGCTCCAATATTTGAAGCGGTTCTGGCAGAAACTCCCCTTCTGGTTCCACCTGTACAACATTCCAATCAACTATGTGAGAAGCATCGTGTACATATCTTTTTAATAATGAAACATGAAACACATTATGCACTCTAACATGGGGTGGTAAGGCCAGCTTGTAAGCCACTGGTCCCACCCTTTCTAACACCTCAAAAGGCCCACAATATCTAGGAGCCAGTTTTGCACAACTTCCTACATAACGTGTGCTCTTTTTGGGTTTGATGCGCAAATACACATGATCCCCCTCTTTGAATTCTCGGTGTACCCTCTTCTTATCATCATAACTCTTCTGTCGGTCTTGTGCTGTCTTTATATTTCTCTGTATTTGTTTAACAATTCTTTCCATCTCTTGTAGTGCATCTGGTCCCAACACCGGTTATCTCTGGTTGGCTCAACTCAAAGAAAGTACGGCACTTTCGCCCATAGAGTGCCTCGAGAATACTCATCCTTAATAGAGGAGAGTTGGTATTGTTATTGTTAAGCAAACTCGACTAGATCGCCATATTGATTCCCATTTTGATGGCCTATCCATCACATACATTATCAGCATATCTTCTAAAATTTGATTTGTCCTTTCTGTTTGCCCATCAGTTTGAGGGTGATAGGCAGTACTAAAATTCAGCTTAGTACCCATCCCTCCAAACAATCCCTTCCAAAATGCTGCTGTAAACTTAGCATCTCGATCTGAGACAATTACTTTGGGAACTCCATGAAGTCTTACTATCTCCTTCAGGAAAACATTGGCTACTTGAGCTGTTCCGAAAGTAGATTTCACTGGTATGAAGTGAGCAGCTTTTGTGAGAGTGTCGACTACTACCATCACAGAATCATGTTGATATTTAGTCTTGGGTAATCCTGTGATAAAATCCATGGAAACTGTGTCCCATTTCCATTCTGCAATTGGCAGGGGATTTAGAAGCCCTGCCGGGTGTTGATGCTCAACCTTGACTAGTTAAACAATTTCATACACCTACACTAAAATCATCCCATACATCTCTGTTGTTCAGCAGAACAACTTCTCCAACTTCTTCAACTAAAGTGTTAGCATCTTTTGATATCTGAGACCACGGATGTCACATGAGAACATTTATGATATTCATCTAGAATTTCTCTTTTCAATGACTCTATATTTGGAATATACAACCTGTTTTTGTAATAGAGCAGCCCTTGTGGGTTTTTAGTGAAATCTGTTTTATCTCTTGTCTGTAATTTCACCAAGAGTGCTTCATATTCAGGATCTTGAGTTGTTGCTTTTCCCACCAATTCCTCTATCTCCATCTGGGCACTACTCCCAATGCTGTTTAAATGTTGACAAGCATTTATACTTAAGGTATCAACAAATTTATTTTCTTTTCCCTTGATATGTTTTATGTCCATATCAAATTCACTTAGGAAAGACAGCCATCTGGCTTGTCTTGCATTCAAATCAGTTTGGGAAAAGAAATATTTAAGGCTAATATGATCAGTCATCAATGTGAACTTCTTCCCCAGCAGATAGTGCCTCCACATTTTTAAAGCATGAATAACAGCTGCCAATTCCAAATCATATGCACTATAATTCTGTTCATGAGTTTTAATTTCTAGACTCCTGCAATAAGCCAGTTTTCTGGAGCTGGGACTCCACAACACCCCTCTCCCTGTTATCTGTACATACAACAAACTCTTTATCAGGATCAACAATTTTTAATATAGGGGCGGAAATAAGTTTTTGTTTCAATTGTTCGAAACTGTTTTGACATTTCTCAGTCCACACGAACTTAACACCCTTCCTTTGTAGTGAGGTTATGGGATTTGCTATAGCAGAAAATCTCTCCACAAATCTGCGATAATAGCCTGCAATTCCCATAAATGATCTTACTGCTGAGACATGAGTGGGAACAGGCCATTCTTTAATAACTCTTATCTTTTCAGGATCAACTGCCAACCCTTTTTCAGAGATTATATGACCCAAATATTGAATTTTATCTTTATAAAATTCACATTTACTGAACTTGGCATATAGCTGATTTTCTTTCAAAGTTTGCAACACTATTCTTAGGTGTTCCTTATGTTCTTCCTCATTTTTGGAGTAAACTAAGATATCATCTATGAACACCAGAACAAATCTTTCCAAATACTTATTCAACACACTGTTCATCAGACACATAAATGTGGCAGGGGCATTTGTCAAACCGAAAGGTAGGACTAAAAATTCGTAATGCCCATACCTGGTTCGAAATGTTGTTTTGCTGATGTCTTCTTCTTTAATTCTGAGCTGGTGATATCCAGTCCTGAGGTCTATCTTGGAGAATACGGAAGCTCCTCTCACCTGATCAAAAAGATCATCAATTCTAGGAAGTGGATATCTATTCTTAATGGTCAACTTGTTCAGTTGACGATAGTCAATGCACATCCTAAAAGTTCCATCCTTCTTTGTAACAAACAAAACAGGTGCTCCCCATGGAGACACACTTGGTCTAATATAACCCTTATCCAATAATTCTTGCAGCTGCATCTTCAGTTCCATCAGTTCTGGTGGACTCATCCGATAAGGAGCTCGGGAAATAGGTGTAGCTCCCGGCACCAAATCTATAGAAAAGTCAATCTCTCTTTTAGGGGGAAGATGAGGGATTTCCTTGGGGAAAACTTCCTTAAATTCTCTGATGACTGGTATAGCATCTATTAGCTCTTCCTCAGTTTGCGGTTCTATTTCATCTACATGCACTGCATAGACTTGGTATCCTTTTCTAGCTGTTCTTTTCAATTGCAATGCTGATATTTGTCTTACCACAATGGGTTTTGGTCTCCCTTTTAGGGTAAAAGGTTTCCCTTCCTCATCTACACAATGCAGGGTTTTATCCCAGCAGTTCATCAGGGCTTTCTTCTTTTCCAGCCAATCCATTCCTATCAGCAGATCATAGGATCCTAATGGCAATATGTTCAGATTTACTTCTGTTGGGAACCCATTTAATTGTATTGCTATTTTGGGCAACTTATGTGTGACTTTTCTCTTAGTTCCAGTGGCCAGCTGTACCAACCATGACTGCTGAAATTTTTTAGGTTTAATTTTACATTTTTCTACAATTCCAGGACTAATGTAACTCAAAGAAGCACCTGGATCAATCAAAACAGTAACAGGTAGGTCAGAAATCTTACCCTCCATTTCCACCATGGTGGCTTGATGTTCTGCTTGCCTATTTTCCAATGCTGCACTGATGGTCGGTATGTTTCTGGCTATGTCATTGACTGTTGTTGCCTCTCGCTCTCTGCTGATCATATGAATATTTCGATGGGGACAGTCCCTCATCATATGGGGTTCTCCACAGCCCCAACATTTCAAAGGTTCCCTCATTCTGACTGTCCCTTCCTTTTTATTGTTCCCTTCTACTGGTTTTGAAACCACTTGGGACTGAGCAGTTTGACTTTCCTTTGGTTTGCTGAACTTTTTCCTTTGATGATCCCTACCAAAATTCCTCAAATATGCTGGTTTTGGTCTTTTGCCTTTGAACTCACCCTTTTTCAGCCAGCTCTTCCCTTGTTCCGCTTTACCTTTAAACTGCTGATAGCATAATCTTGCTTTTCTAACAGCTTCATCCATGGTCTTTGGGTTGTCAAATTCAATTTTCTCCTTGTAAACAGTAGGCAAACAATTTAAAAACCTTTGCACCTTTGCCTTTTCTTCCCTAATGTAAGGAACATACCTCAGTAAATTTGTAAACTTAGTGACAAACTCATCAATAGTGAGCTGCCCTAGCCTAAGTTCATGGAATTCTTTTGCTTTATTGTCATAATAACATTCATTCAAATAACGACTTTTGAACTTAGTCTGAAAATCTTCCCAATTAACTATCTTTTCATCAATGGCATGCACCATTTTTGTCTCTTCCCACCAAAGTGTAGCTTTTCCTTGTAGCTGGTACACAACTAATCTAGCCTTCAGATTGCTCTCATACTCATATACTTGGAAGTACTTGATCATGTTCAGCAACCAAGCTTCAGCATCCTCCTCCTTCTCTCCATCATAGGAGGGAGGTTTGATCTTTCTAAATTCTCCCTGCAACTCTCTTTTCTGTTTATGTTGATTTCTAGCTGCATCCTCATCCTCAGATTCATGAAACCTTCCAGAACCTTCGCCCTCCTGGTTGTTCCGGGAGGTTAGCTCTCTGATGAGCTTTTCTTGCTCCTTATTGGCTGATGACAACATGTCATTTTGGATTCTTAGTTCATCCAACTCACGTTGCATCCGGTGCAACATAGCCAGTACCGGGGCATTGGGATCTGGAGTAGCAAACTCATCCCGCAGATCCACATAAATCCCTTCACCTTCAGCCATTTCAACTGTACACACTTACAACACAGATTAGCAAAGTTTATAAACTTCAGAAAAACAAAATATGTATAAGCAGTGAGCACAAAATTGACAGCCCAATTTTTTGTAACTAGGGCTCCGATACCATTTGTCACACCTCTACTTTAGGAATTTTTTTTTTTTTTTTTTTTTTTCGATTACCTAGCTCACATGTATTCCACACGATTATTTGAGGATATGTTTATATATATGTTACCCACATATATATATAAACATATATGTTTCTCTATAACATATATGTTCAACATACAATTATCAACCATCTCTTTTTGGAGTATTTATAATCCCCCCTGGGTATATACGAAGTACACCTCTTATTAAGATCATTGACTCCATATTTTTATACCACATATAACTACCTATATACATCTTTTATTAAGATATTGGACCCAAATTTATATTCCACATATAATTACCTATATACACCTCTTATAAGATATTGGACCCATAATTATATTCCACATATAATTACCTATATACACCTCTTATAAGATATTGGACCCATATTATTATTCCAAATATAATTATTTATAGGTTGTATGTGTAACCCATATGCCGATACCTTTGAAGCACACCTACCTAGATTCCCCTTTTAACACTATGATTAAATATGAATTAGAGATGTCGACTTTATTCATTCGACCAATGTATATGGTCATATACCCCACGACCTTTTAATAATAAGAGGGTTGACACGCATGTACCTATATGGCGTGGAATTTTTGTTATATAATTTTGTTAAAACCTCCGTCGTACAGGAGCACCTACCCAACTGTTTCATGAATCAATATTGTATATATATCAATGGTGACTTTCACATTAAAATTTGTTGTCATGCGTAATTATTTCCGGTTCATCGTATGCCTACTTTACATTTCCTTTTCGCCTTAACTAATACTGACAATTTATCCATCTATGCCTGGCGTTATGAAATTGTAGGGCTTAAACAAGACTAGACTGATCAACTAATTCATGAATCTGATTTCCTTTTACATCTAACTTAACACGGTGTCTTGGCGTATTGCACAGGTTATCAGGGCGGCTATATGCAATTCGTCGATTACCCTCCACGCAACGCAACTGGCGCGGGCATACCATTTCTCGTTTGCGTCTGGAACCCACGTTCTACGCGTCAAGCTTCTGGGAGGAAGTACACCCTGCTAATATGGCTACGGTGCTTATGAGTCGCCTAGTTCACAGTATATTCGGCGGTCGCTGGTGTGAAACCTCGGTGTGCTACGTTTCCTGGTGTTAACCTAATTTTTGGTGCATACGGCGCCCAACCTTTTCAGCGCCCCTTTGATGTCCCCGATACTCTTCTACTATGTGTTGTGTCTACCCAATCTATCTTGGGATTTCTTACTCGTTATCGGGCAGAGGGTTTAGGGTTACAGAGGTACCTTAAATCTGAGGGTACTCTATCTGTCGATTCATCAGGTCCCCTCCTACTTCAGGTATGCGACCCTTCTTCTTTTCATTTCTATAAGTTTCAGGGTGATTCAAACGCAGGGATGTTTGTTTCAGTCTCAATGATACTGGAGAGTTACCATTACGTCTGCGCCAAGAGGGTAACAGATCGTCGTCTCCATCTATTTACTGGAGATCCGAGAGCGAGTCTGTCCTCTTGCGCATGTTCGTAAACCTCTGGTTCCTTCTTTCCGCACCTCTGCAATCTCATGCGGAGGTAAACCTATTCATTTAGCTTGTGAATGTGTTAGGTTATTATGTTATCATTCCGGTTTACCCGTTCGATGTTAGCTCAGTCTGGTTTACGATTTATATCTCTATGCCTGCTCCCTTGAGGATTAATGGCTATTCATTATCGGGTTCATATGAGGCAACTGGTACCGATTATGCTATATCGGTGACCTACCTCCTTGAACGACATTTTAACGTCTGCCTAGCTGTTGTTTCCATGTGCTACTCTCCATGCAAGCATGGATCATACCACTCTGGCGGGGAAAGTTTTCCACAGTCCCTCAGACATTTATTTGAATAAACTACAGGTCTATTTACTTCCGCGATTAGTTGTAGCGTTCACCATTGCGTTAAACTCAATCCTGTGTATTTTATTCTTTTCAACTACTGTATTTACTTGTTCAGAGATGTCGCGGCCTAGTTATGCGTGTTTTCCAGAGAATTTACGTATGGTGAACTTACTGTATGACTGTTTATACTCGTTATGATTCGCCAGTAGATAACTGGGATCCTATGTGGCTCGTTGGCTCATCGGCTCGCCAAGCTCTCGCTCTACGAGCGATAACAGAATGATATATCCCTATGATATTCGGAACTTCTCTAGGTTCTCTGTTTTAAAACAAGATATAAAATCGTGCGAAGATTTCTGCTACCGGAATGATAATCTACCCTCGTCGCCCTTAGATTCTAATTTTGTTACTTTCGTTCACTTGCGATTCGGATTGTGTTTTTATTTCAGTTGTGGTAGCGTTTGTGAAAATTCACTACCGTCGTAGTGATGAGTTTATATTTCACTCCAGATTTTTAATTTACCGCCACGTACCTTTAATAGAGTAACGAGGTATTAGTTTTAATGGCGATGAGAAATCTTATGTATAAATCTATTATACTGACCTTCTGAATTTGCATATACGTCTTCTGTTGGCATATAGGGTTTACTGCTGTATGATTCGCATACCTAACTTTTCCTTTGCCCCATGTAATTTATATATATAGATAGGCCTTACCTTTTTAATTTTTTTTTTTGAGCAAATGTAATTGTGAACCCGATAGGTTTGACTTTTGTTATATATAGTTCATATTTTTAAATACACAAGGACCTTTCGGCATTTGTCCATACACAATTGATGAGGTCGACTATTGGTTTACTTGCAGTATCAATATTAATTTGTTTATGTAATAATGTCTCATAGCATAGATGACATTTATATTCATAGTGTTTACTTCAAGGTTCTTGTTTTTCATTTAACAAGTGATATACTTTAGCATATGGTTTCTATACATGTAATTTACATTCCTCTAAGGAAAATTGCTACTATGTTAGTATAGTTGTGAATACCATATGAATTTCGGTTTGGTTACCATAATTTCCTAGCATAATTGTAGATTTACCTTAATGTCCACTGAGTATTTTTATGTGTAATAAATAGTCATTATGTTGTATATTGAACTTATACTTTTAATCTTTGACTATGATGCTCAATTCAGGGAGTGGAGATGGATTTTTAAAACATAATGGGCTCTCTATTTGCTATCAATGGTGTATTTCTCCTGTAGCATAGAATTTCTTTTAAAGATGGAAAAGATTGACATGTAAACTCCTACATCTTTGATTTATTTCTAGGATGTCTATAGATCAACTAATATAGTTTTCCACTTACCTATGAACATAAAGTTTCACAGTTATATAATTATATATTATAGGAAATCTTCACTTTTCTGGCATAAGTTCAAGTGTCAAGATTCATTATATTTACTTCCAGTAATTGGTATTTATACCAGATATTTCTAGTATTGATGTGATATTCCTTTAGCAGATTCATAAGAATAAAATATCACAATTGTGCCTACCCTGACCCAACAATAATTTATCATCTATAGAGTGTAAGTAACTTCAGATTTAAACCAATCCTTGGTTTAGAGATTCTGGAGTTTCTACTCTAGATAATTTCTGGTCTGCAACTAAACAGATCTGGAAGGTGAATACCTAAGGATGGGTTCTGTTAAATGTAGTACCAAAATTTTGCAATGTCATAAAACAAAATTTTATATGTAGCCAATTCATACTGTAATAAGACATAGCAACAAGAATTTCAGAACATACCACACAATCTGCAAAATGACCAACCTCCCAACCTTAGAATCCTCTTTATCTTCCAGGATTCACCCCCGAGCAGAGATCACCTCCTAGCACAGATCAACCTCTGATCTGCTTAGGAGCAGCTTATTTAAGCTCATAATTTCCCCAAAGTATGTTTCTAATTCTGCGTCCATAATAGCAGGATGCTTTCTTTCCTGTTTAGCCTAGGCTTCCCCTCTTGGGATTCTTGAAAGCTGCTTTAAGCTTTTCCTCAGCTTTTCCAGCTTTTTCTCACCTCTTCCCAACTACTCCTCTTCATTGGGGAAATTTAGATTCCTCCTCAAATCTAAATAAATTTCTTTCAAGGATTTTTTGAAAGATTTTTGGGGATTTGTTGCCTTATCCATCCTCATGGATTTGGCAAGTGATCTCAAATTCTCTTTTTGGTCAAAATGCACAATCATTTTATTTATTTCCTCAAATAAAATATGTAATTACATTCACACCATACTCATCCCTTGGGGTCCACCCCCTTAGGATTAAAGTTCAACTGTCTAACTTTTAAAAAATTCAGCACACAAATTGGGGGTGTTACAAAATGCATAACAATATTTTCAAGATAACTATCCCAACAAGAAATTTCTTTTTTTGCCTACTCGTATGTTTTCTTTTCAATATGGATTAATGCAATAGATGTTATACTTACGCATGTGAATACATGTTCTTTTCCAAAAACATATTTTCCACCCAAGATCTATTCATAATGGTTACTATGTATAACAATGCCAACTCTATTTCAAACAAAGTTAACATACCAGTTATAGTTTTGTGCATGAAATAAAATATCTTGTTCTTCCTGCATGTAAAACATATATTTCTTTCCAAAAGAAACCAAAGAAATATTTCATGGAAAAATAAACACATTTCTTTTCCAAGGGTCAAACGCATACCACTTATCATTTCATGCATGCAAAGTGACATTTCCCTCTCATACAAAAGATATAACCAATAAATATGCATAATATTCTCCCAAGATAAAGCTAATACCATAGCTAATCCCTTTAGGTTGGAAAAATACATATTATTTTGCCCAGAAGAGGGCTAACACAAAAAATATTATGTGATTTCATCTTCGTTTGCTCTAGAAATATAATACTCAAAACTATATTTTTCCCATGCATAAAAGCATATATGTTTCTCTAATAATCTTAAATAATAAATCATGTGATTACCCCTTTTCCTCTCCAAGAATATAATCCAATAATGCATGCAAGGATATATATTTATGTTCTATTCATTTTGAAGAGTTTTAACAGAATAATTATTTCCTTGCATACAAGTATGTAATGTTCCAAATGGGAAAAAATAGGCTCAGTAGGGAATATCTTAAGATATTCCACTATGGAATCACAACAATATGGAATTACACCAATAGATCTAAACCAGAGATAGACTGGCAGGGCATTTACTAGATGCATCACCTTCACAAAGAAGGGTGAAATCCAGAGGCTTCCTGGCCCATTCCAGACTCTGTCTATAGAAGAATGGTGGAAAACAGCAAGTGTGGGAATGACACACTCATCTTAGAGTTTTCTGATCTTAGGAACCTTAGATCTATAGATCTAAACAATGGATCGAAAAGAGAAGTAAAAACCAACCAAGGAAGAAGCGCTAAATTCCACTCTCAGGAAAATCTGCAATAGGCTCAAGGAGGACATTGTATAAGCAAGCCAGTGTGAAAATAATGTAGAACAGGGTTGGGTTCCCTTATTTTAGGCTGTGTCAGACCTCAAGAAAAGTTTCGGAAAAAATAAATGAGTTTAGAGGTTTTAACAGATCTCCCACAATCAACACTAGCTGAAAATCAGCTAAAGGAGAGAGTTGGTAAATAGAGAAACCGTCCTTTAGAAATTGCACAGTTTCTGCTGGAAGACACTAGAAATCAGCCATTAGACTCATGTTATATTATGGCATCAAGAAATCAGATCTATAATCAAGTTCCTTTGTAGAAGTATTGGATTTACTTGAAGCAAGAGCAAGAATCCTTCAAAAATAATAGCAGAAACAATTGGAAAAGTTGCAGAAAGACTTGACAACATTTTATATGAGGAGCTTCAGCTGATGTAGGTTAATATTCAGATCTACAATTGATATATGGCTGAAACATCAGATCCATACCAGATCTGGAACTACTCAGCCTTCTAAACAAGATCCCCCTGGGGTTTTATCAAAATAATGCATAAATAAGTGAAGATCTAGCTTTTAATACACTGAAATTTTTATTGCAAATAAATTCAATCATTATATAATCATGGTCCATATGCAAACAAAGATATTTTCAAAGGATATGGTTACTCATCTCTTGATTCATGCTTGAAATACTCTCTTCCTCTTCCTTGGCTTCATTCTCCATGTATTCTCCCATTTCCCTCTTCTATTTCTCTCATGGGATTATATTAAAAAATAGAATTAATTAAAATGGAATAGATTTTATAAATCATAAAAGTATTCCAACTTTTTTATAAATCATAAAAGAATTCCATATTTTCTAATTCATAAAAGCATTCAAGCTTTTCTAAATCCTAAAAGTATTCCAGCTTTTTCTACATCATAAAATAATTCCATATTTTCTAAATCATAAAAGCATTCCAGCTTTTCTAAATCACAAAAGCAATCCATAAAGCCTCCATAAATCTGATTTTTCCTAAATTAGAAAAGCATTCCATAAATCCATCATGCTTTTATTCTTAAAGGTAGATTTTCTTTTTCCTTATGAGAAAAATATCACTTATCCATACTTTTTCCAAATCTATTACTCATTATTTCTAAAACTCATAAAATATACCAACTTGGAAATATAATTTATTTCCATGGAAGAATATAAATTATTATAAATAAAATAATTAAAAAATAATTCTTCCAATATTCTTATAATCAACAATTACAAGAATATTCTTCATTTAATATCAATATAATAATTAATAATATTTAATTATTTAATAACCCTCATTTTATGAGAGTTTTTATGGTGGCTTATACGAGGGATATTACAAACTCCCCCCCTTAAAGAGAACATCGTCCTCGATGCTCTTCTCTTGTTGGAACATTAACCTTTAATTTTCATTTCCAATTATTTAGGAAATGTAAAATAATACCTAAATCCTAATACTTTCATAAAAACTCAGGGAGCACTTAGCCCTTTAATCATCAAAATGATAAGAAAACTCTATCAAGTGCACATTGCATTTTATTTAGGAGTTACACTAGTCTTTCTCTCCCACTAGTGTTTTTGCAAATTATTGTCTTTCTCTCCCACAATAATTTCAATCCAATTCAAACTCATGGTATTTATCTCCAACCATTTGTCCCTGCTATTAACCTACTGGATTTTCAGCTAATAGCTCTAATTTGCAATTGCATGAGGTACTGAACAAACAGTCAATCTAAACTTTGCATAAAAAATCATAACATAATGATTCATATAAACTTTGCATAAGAAATCATAACATAACAATTCATATAACCTTATATAAAAATTCATAGATAAATCTCCAAATTTATGTATGCATACCGATACTATGACCAGTCCTCCCAACCTTAGAGTTCGTCTATCTCCAGAACTCACCCCCGAGCTGAGATCCTCCAAGAACAGACTAACCTCAATCTGTTCTGGAGCAGCTTATTAAGCTATGCTCTCCCCAAAGCCTGTTTCCAATTCTGCGTCCAGAATTTCAGGATGCTTTTATTCCTGTTTGCCTAGGCTTCCCTTATTTAGGGACTTTAAAGCTGCTTTCTGCTTTTCCAGCTTTTCCAGCTTTTTTACCTCTTCCCAACTACTTTCCTCATCATTGGGGAATTTAGATTTTTCCTCAAAAATCTAAATTAGAAATAACTTCTTTCAAGGATTTTTGAAAGATTTTAGGGAAAGTCTTTACCTTTTCCATAACCTCATGGATTAGGCATGTGATCTCAATTTCTCATTTGGTCATAGTGCATACAAAATATTTTATTTATTTTTCATAAATAAATAATTAACCACATCCACACAATAATTATCCATTGGGGTCCACTCCCCTTTGGATTTATGTTCAAATGTCTAATTTGAAAATCATAGAACTTGGGGGTGTTACAAAAACTCTAGAGTTATTTCCTGAATACCCCAACTAAAGTATTCATTAACTCAACAATAAAATAAAATATTACCTCATTACATCAATCCCATCATAGCTTCCATAGCCATTGAATCCAATAAAAATTCAATGTCTAAAAATAGTCAATGTCTACAAATCCACTGTAATTTACATAATTTTCCATTGCATATTATCATTAAGGCAAAGGAACATTTATATACACCATGCATCTATACTTGACCCACAACATGGGGTCCAAAATTTGTCAAAGCACATTGACAACAATTCATCGCATGTAATATAGGTGGTATACATTCAAAATTTCCACATAATAATAATAATCATGTAGCTTAGAAAAAATACATTAACATATGTTGCATACCATAGCATGATACTTTATTTAAGGTCTCACCTTAGCAGCCATAAATATTGTAGAGAACTAACAGTCCCATTGAACACTAGGACACAAAATATGATTTTTTTTTTTTTTTTTCGCTTACCATTAGCTTGCAACCATATAAGCGACAACCATTGAGGAATTTTGTGAAAATAATTTGCAATCATGAAAGCTAAAATCACTGTAGACTTTTTTTCAAATAGTATGCAAGCATGCAATCTACCACCAATTCGACATTCCATCAAACAATTTTCAAGCATGCAATCTACATCCATTGAGGAATTTTAACAACAATTTGCAAGCATGCAATATATGGTGGATAAGGCATTCTTCCAAATAGTTGGCAAGCATACAATCTACTACCATTGAGGGACTAGTTAGCAGAGATGAAATAAATTTCCATAAATATGTTTATACTCTCATAGAGATAGTAAAACTAGAATTTCTAGAACATCATGAATCATATTAATATCATCAATGGTAAAATTTCTGCTAATAATAGAACCAACAATCCCTACAACAACGTCTAATCAGGAAATTTGACCAAATTATGGATCCATTTATAACATAACTTTTTCTTGGAATCACCATGGGGGTTACATGATCTCAAGGTATGAAAACCCCTTGATATTAAAGATTAATCACATCCAAAACTTCCACGGATGAAATTATTTAAAATACAAAACCGTGGATCTCAATTACCACTTTTTTTCGAACACATTGAATGCAAACTTTCCTCTACAACTCTAAATGAAGAAAGAGAACCCACAATTATGCTACTATGATTTTTTCATTGAATTTAAGTTCACTATGTGAGTTCTATTTCACTCGTTGCTTATTTTTAATAACTAAAGAGTTTCGTTCAAGTATATATATATATATTTTTTTCAACATTCCATTGTCCTCTTCAGGGTCAAACCCAACTTCTATATTATTTAGTTATCACACCAACCATACATGTATTCATTATTTATAGGTAGTGCATGATAACTTTAGCCATGTTTTTCCATTTTTTTTTCTTATGCACCATAATAATTTTTCTCACATTATGCATGCAAAGGTTGGTAATTAATCTACAATATAAACAGTGAGTGCTCAATATGGTTCATAGGTACAATAGAAGTTTTATTGTCTTTTATCCACATCCATATTAAAATTTCATGAACACAACTTTTAAAGAAACATTATAAATGTCTACTCTTCCATGCAGTCATTAATCATGCAACATGCATCTCATGTTAATTGTAGTATACTACAAGTTTAATTAAAATCGTACCTGAGATAATGCCCACTAGCATCATACCTCTACTTCCTTTTTGCATAACGATTCCCAAAATGCGCCAGTGTTGCAACCTTTTTCTCTGATACCATTTGTAACATACCCCGATAACCTCGCAGGAAAAATGCATGGAGTTAGGACTTTTTCTCAACATTTACGAATGTGTAACCTTATAAATTTATTTATATATTTCTGCATTAACCATTTAAATACCCATTATCATCACTTAGAGAAATATTTAGCAAAAATCATAGTGAGTTACACAACCATTAATTGTTCTTGTTGTAGCATATTAACTTAAATTTCCTGTTATAACTATGCATCGATCCCATGATCATTTTAATTCAATTAGTAGATCACTTAATTGATAATATCAACGTCATATCATGAAAGAAATTAACATCATCAAAACGACACAATTAACAGTCACATAAATAGACACCGATATACCCTGGAAACCCCGTAGGGTGAAAACTAGCAAACGTTTAATTTTATTATTAAACGCTCGTGAGGGTTGTCACCCCTCACTCAATGGTTATAAGGGAGTCCATCCCTTGACAATTGTCATAAAATTTACATATAAAAATAATCTTAAACAAAACATAACTAGCTATAAGCTATTACAATCATCATGATACCATTTACCCAGGAATCATCAATCTCTGTCTTTATAGTCAGACTGCTTCCTTCAGGGGATCATTGTACAATTGGAACTACTAAACCTACATGGACTAACAACTCTTTATCTTCCATAATGTTAAACATGAAATTTCCTTTTTCAAGTCATCCTTCTTTCCTGCCATTGATGTCATCAGCACACTTGATATCATGATTAGTTAAAATATTAATAAACCAATAATCAATCTATATTTGTGACACTTCAACAATTATTTGTATGCATGTATGAAACATAACCACATTGACATTATTTTCCTTATTTAACATCATTTCACATGCATTAGTAACAAATAAATCACTATCAAGCATCATCTTTCCACCAAACACTAATAAAATCTTGCATGCACTTTCCTATTATTTCCAAAAGAAAGCTAACATACTATATAATAATACTGTGCATGCAAATGTGTCACACCTCCAGTTTAGATTTTTTTTTTTTTTTTCTTTTTTTTTTTTTTGAAGTACCTAGCTCATATGTATTCCACACGATCCTTTGAGGATAGTTTATATATCTGTTCCCCTCGTATATAAACATCTATATTTTTCTATATAACATATATGTTCAACATAAAATTATCAACCATCTCTTTTTGGAGTATTTATAATCCCCCCTGGGTATATACGAAGTACACCTCTTATTAAGATCATTGACTCCATATTTTTATACCACATATAACTACCTATATACATCTTTTATTAAGATATTGGACCCAAATTTATATTCCACATATAATTACCTATATACACCTCTTATAAGATATTGGACCCATAATTATATTCCACATATAATTACCTATATACACCTCTTATAAGATATTGGACCCATATTTATATTCCAAATATAATTATTTATAGGTATATATGTGTAACCCATATGCCGATACCTTTGAAGCACACCTACCTAGATTCCCCTTTTAACACTATGATTAAATATGAATTAGAGATGTCGACTTTATTCATTCGACCAATGTATATGGTCATATACGCCACGACCTTTTAATAATAAGAGGGTTGACACGCATGTACCTATACGGCGTCGAATTGTTGTTATATATTTTTGTTAAAACATCCGTCGTACAGGAGCACCTACCCAACTGTTTCATGAATCAATATTGTATATATATCAATGGCGACTTTCACATTAAAATTTGTTGTCATGCGTAATTATTTCCGGTTCATCGTATGCCTACTTTACATTTCCTTTTCGCCTTAACTAATACCGACAATTTATCCATCTATGCCTGGCGTTATGAAATTGTAGGGTTTAAACGAGACTAGACTGATCAACTAATTCATGAATCCGATTTCCTTTTACGTCTAACTTAACACGGTGTCTTGGCGTATTGCACAGGTTATCAGGGCGGCTATATGCAATTCGTCGATTACCCTCCACGCAACGCAACTGGCGAGGGCATACCATTTCTCGTTTGCATCTGGAACCCACGTTCTACGCGTCAAGCTTCTGGGAGGAAGTACACCCTGCTAATACGGCTACGGTGCTTATGAGCCGCCTAGTTCACAGTATATTCGGCGGTCGCTGGTGTGAAACCTCGGTGTGCTACGTTTCCTCGTGTTAACCTAATGTTTGGTGCATACGGCGCCCAACCTTTCCGGCGCCCCTTTGATGTCCCCGGTACTCTTCTGCTACGTGTTGTGTCTACCCAATCTATCTTGGGATTTCTTACTCGTTATCGGGCAGAGGGTTTAGGGTTACAGAGGTACCTTAAATCTGAGGGTACTCTATCTGTTGATTCATCAGGTTCCCTCCTACTTCAGGTATGCGACCCTTCTTCGTTTCATTTCTATAAGTTTCGGGGTGATTCAAACGCAGGGATGTTTGTTTCAGTCTCGATGATACTGGAGAGTTACTATTACGTCTTCGCCAAGAGAGTAACAGATCGCCGTCTCCATCTATTTACTGGAGATCCGAGAGCGAGTCTGTCCTCTTGCGCGTGTTCGTAAACCTCTGGTTCCTTCTTGCCGCACCTCTGCAATCTCATGCGGAGGTAAACCTATTCATTTATCTTGTGAATGTGTTAGGTTATTATGTTATCATTCCGGTTTACCCGTTCGATGTTAGCTCAGTCTGGTTTACGATTTATATCTCTGTGCCTGCTCCCTTGAGGATTAATGGCTATTCATTATCGGGTTCATATGAAACCAGCGGTACCCGTTATGCTATATCGGTGACCTACCTCCCGCGAACGGCATTTTAACGTGCACTTTTTGCGTGTGACTGTGTGCTACTCTCCATGCAAGCATGGATCATACCACTACGGCGGGGAAAGTTTTCACAGTCCCTCGACGTTTATTTGAATAAGTTGTGGGTCTGTTACTTCCGCGATTGGTTGTAGCGTTCACCATTGCGTTAAACTCAATCCTGTGTGTTTATTCTTTTCAACTACGTATTTTCTTGTTCCAGAGATGTCGCGGCCTAGTTATGTGTGTTTTCCAGAGAATTTACGTATGGTGAACTTACTGTATGACTGTTTATACTCGTTATGATTCGCCAGTAGATAACTGGGATCCTATGTGGCTCGTTGGCTCATCGGTTCGCCAAGCTCTTGCTCTACGAGCGATAACAGAATGATATATCCCTATGATATTCGGAACTTCTCTAGGTTCTCTGTTTTAAAACAAGATATAAAATCGTGCGGCGATTTCTGCTACCGGAATGATAATCTACCCTCGTCGCCCTTAGATTCTAATTTTGTTACTTTCGTTCACTTGCGATTCGGATTGTGTTTTTATTTCAGTTGTGGTAGCGTTTGTGAAAATTTACTACTGTCGTAGTGATGAGTTTATATTTCACTCCAGATTTTTAATTTACCGCCACGTACCTTTAATAGAGTAACGAGGTATTAGTTTTAATGGCGACGAGAAATCTTATGTATAAATCTATTATACTGACCTTCTGAATTTGCATATACGTCTTCTGTTGGCATATAGGGTTTACTGTTGTATGATTCGCATACCTAACTTTTCCTTTGCCGCATGTAATTTATGTATATAGATAGCCCTTACCTTTTTAATTTATTTTTTTTTGAACCGATATGGTCAACGAACCCGATAGGGTTGACATGACATATATAGTTCATGTGTTTAAATACCAAAAAGGACCTTTCGGCATTTGTCCTTACGAATTGATGAGGTCGACTATTGGTTTACATGCAAGTATCAATATTAATTTGTTTATGTAATAATGTCTCATAGCATAGATGAAATTTATATTCATAGTGTTTACTTCAAGGTTCTTGTTTTTCATTTAACAAGTGATATACTTTTAGCATATAGTTTCTATACATGCGATTACATTCCTCTAAGGAAAAATTACTACTATGTTAGTATAGTTGTGAATACCATATGAATTTCAGTTTGGTTACCATAATTTCCTAGCATAATTATGGGTACATAATGTCACCTAGGTATTTTTATATGTAATAAATAGTCATTATGTTGTATAACTGAACTTATACTTTAATCTTTGACTATGATGCTCAATTCAGGGAGTGGAGATGGATTTTTAAAACATAATGGGCTCTCTATTTGCTATCAATGGTGTATTTCTCCTGTAGCATAGAATTTATTTTAAAGATGGAAAAGATTGACATGTAAACTCCTACATCTTTGATTTATTTCTAGGATGTCTATAGATCAACTAATATAGTTTTCCACTTACCTATGAACATAAAGTTTCACAGTTATACAATTATATATTGTAGGAAATCTTCACTTTTCTGGCATAAGTTCAAGTGTCAAGATTCATTATATTTACTTCCAGTAATTGGTATTTATACCACATATTTCTAGTATTGATGTGATATTCCTTTAGCAGATTCATAAGCATAAAATATCACAATTGTGCCTACCCTGACCCAACAATAATTTATCATCTATAGAGTGTAAGTAACTTCATATTTAAACCAATCCTTGGTTTAGAGATTCTGGAGTTTCTACTCTAGAGAATTTCTGGTCTGCAACTAAACAGATCTGGAAGGTGAATACCTAAGGATGGGTTCTGTTAAATGTAGTACCAAAATTTTGCAATGTCATAAAATAAAATTTTATATGTAGCCAATTCATACTGTAATATCCCAACAAGCAATTTCTTTTTTTGCCTACTCGTATGTTTTCTTTTCAATATGGATTAATGCAATAGATGTTATACTTACGCATGTGAATACATGTTCTTTTCCAAAAACATATTTTCCACCCAAGATCTATTCATAATGGTTACTACGTATAACAATGCCAACTCTATTTCAAACAAAGTTAACATACAAGTTATAGTTTTGTGCATGCAATAACATATCTTGTTCTTCCTGCATGTAAAATATATATTTCTTTCCAAAAGAAACCAAATAAATATTTCATGGAAAAATAAACACATTTCTTTTCCAAGGGTCAAACGCATACCACTTATCATTTCATGCATGCAAAGTGACATTTCCCTCTCATCCAAAAGATATAACCAATAAATATGCATAATATTCTCCCAAGATAAAGCTAATACCATAGCTAATCCCTTTAGGTTGGAAAAATACATATTATTTTGCACAAAAGAGGGCTAACACAAAAAATATTATGTGATTTCATCTTCGTTTTCTCTAGAAATATAATACTCAAAACTATAATTTTCCCATGCATAAAAGCATATATGTTTCTCTAATAATCTTAAATAATAAAGCATGTGATTACCCCTTTTCCTCTCCAAGAATATAATCCAATAATGCATGCAAGGATATATTTTTCTCTTCTATTCATTTTGAAGAGTTTTAACAGAATAATTATTTCCTTGCATACAAGTATGTAATGTTCCAAATGGGAAAAAATAGGCTCAGTAGGGAATATCTTAAGATATTCCACTATGGAATCACAGCAATATGGAATTACACCAATAGATCTAAACCAGAGATAGACTAGCAGGGCATTTACTAGATGCATCACCTTCACAAGGAAGGGTGAAATCCAGAGGCTTCCTGGCCCATTCCAGACTCTGTCTATAGAAGAATGGTGGAAAACAGCAAGTGTGGGAATGACACACTCATCTTAGAGTTTTCTGATCTTAGGAACCTTATCTATAGATCTAAACAATGGATCGAAAAGAGAAGTAAAAACCAACCAAGGAAGAAGCGCTAAATTCCACTCTCAGGAAAATCTGCAATAGGCTCAAGGAGGACATTGTATAAGCAAGCCAGTGTGAAAATAATGTAGAACAGGGCTGGGTTCCCTTATTTTAGGCTATGTCAAACCTCAAGAAAAGTTTCAAAAAAAATAAATGAGTTTAGAGGTTTTAACAGATCTCCCACAATCAACACTAGCTGAAAATCAGCTAAAGGAGAGAGTTGGTAAAGAGAGAAACCGTCCTTTAGAAATTGCACAGTTTCTACTGGAAGACACTAGAAATCAGCCATTAGACTCATTTTATATTATGGCATCAAGAAATCAGATCTATAATCAAGTTACTTTGTAGAAGTATTGGATTTACTTGAAGCAAGAGCAAGAATCCTTCAAAAATAATAGCAGAAATAATTGGAAAAGCTGCAGAAAGACTTGACAACATTTTATATGAGGAGCTTCAGCTGATGTGGGTTAATATTGAGATCTACAACTGATATATGGCTGAAACATCAGATCCATACCAGATCTGGAACTACTCAGCCTTCTAAACAAGATCCCCCTGGGGTTTTATCAAAATAATGCCTAAATAAGTGTAGATCTAGCTTTTAATACACTGAAATTTTTATTGCAAATAAATTCAATCATTATATAATCATGGTCCATATGCAAACAAAGATATTTTCAAAGGATATGGTTACTCATCTCTTGATGCATGCTTGAAATACTCTCTTCCTCTTCCTTGGCTCCATTCTCCATATATTCTCCCATTTCCCTCTTCTATTTCTCTCATGGGATTATAATAAAAAAATAGAATTAATTAAAATGGAATAGATTTTATAAATCATAAAAGTATTCCAAATTTTTTCTAAATCATAAAAGAATTCCATCTTTTCTAATTCATAAAAGCATTCAAGCTTTTCTAAATCCTAAAAGTATTCCAGCTTTTTCTAAATCATAAAATAATTCCATATTTTCTAAATCATAAAAGCATTCCATCTTTTCTAAATCACAAAAGCAATCCATAAAGCCTCCATAAATCTGATTTTTCCTAAATCGGAAAAGCATTCCATAAATCCCTCATGCTTTTATTTTTAAAGGTAGATTTTCTTTTTCCTTATGAGAAAAATATCACTTATCCATACTTTTTCCAAATCTATTACTCATTATTTCTAAAACTCATAAAATATACCAAATTGGAAATATAATTTATTTCCATTGAAGAATATAAATTATTATAAATAAAACAATTAAGAAATAATTCTTCCAATATTCTTATAATCAACAATTACAAGAATATTCTTCATTTAATATCAATATAATAATTAATAATATTTAATTATTTAATAACCCTCATTTTATGAGAGTTTTTATGGTGGCTTATGCGAGGGATATTACAAAATATTATAACAATCCTATGGAGTAGAAGTTCTCCTTCTCTAGCACAATCCTCGAATTTCATAATTTAGTGTATTTACTTTCAGCTGTTTGTATTTATACCATGTAACTTCAGTTCTGCAACAATAATTTTTTTTTTCGCATACATATGAGCATATAATATCACCTTTTTATCTACAAGAACAAGAAAAGATTTAAGCATCTGTTGAGACTAAGTAACCTCAGATTTAAACCGACCTTGGTTTAGAGTTTCTGTGGTTTCTACTCTATGGATTTCTGGTCTACAACTAAACAGAATCTGGAAGGTGAATGCCTTAGGATGGACTCTGTTAAATGTAGTACTACAATCAATCATACAAATTCTCTTAAGTTTTATATGTAGCTAATTCATACTAGAATACATCAAAATGAACAAAAATTTCAGGAACATACCACTGTTGCAAATGACCAACCTCCCAACCTTAAAATCCTCTTTGTCTCCCAAGATTCACCCTCGAGCTGAGATCACCTCCTAGGACAGATCAACCCCTGATCTTCTTAGGAGCAGCTTATTTAAGCTCATGTTTCCCCAAAGCATGTTTCTAATTTTGCGTCCAGAATAGCAGGATGCTTTCTTTCCTGTTTAGCCTAGATTTCCCATTTTGGGACTCTTTAAAGTTGTTTTATGCTTTTCCTCAGCTTTTCCATCTTTTCTCACCTCTTCCCAACTATTTTCCTCTTCATTGCGGAAATTCAGATTCCTCCTCAAATCTAAATTAATTTCTTTCAAGGATTTTTGAAAGATTTTGGGGATTTGTTGCCTTATCCATCCTCATGGATTTGGCAAGTGATCTCTAATTCTCATCTTGGTCAAAATGCACAATCATTTTATTTATTTCCTCAAATAAAATATGAAAATACATTCACACCATACTTATCCCTTGGGGTCCACCCCCTTAGGATTTAAAGTTCAAATGTCTAACTTTAAAAATTCAACACACAAATTGGGGGTGTTACAATGGTGCTGTAGAGCACACTCACATAGCCCTTGCAATGGCTTCGCTTCGGCTCCTAGTGGTGAACAAATTTACTAAAATTATTGAATGAACAAACTCTTCGATGAATATTGTTGTGGAGCAATTAATTCGAACAATATTACGACTGCAAATATTAACTTTAACAGTAGGGGTAGATGACATGTGCGTGAGAGGGCTCGAATAGACCCATGACATAACAGTGTTGAGCTCTTTGAAACCCCGTGTAGCGTGACACTATGAATTTCGGAGTTTATCATGGTAGTTGGAGGAGTTAGTTACTGAGGCATTCATTCTCATCCATGCTAGTGCTAGTGGTAACCTTAGATTTTTTTTCTTAAAATGTTTTACTTCATAATGTTTGATATTTTCCAAATGGGCTTGGGACCAAGGCTTAACCCGAAAATAGGTTGCATTCTCACAGGCCATTCTGGTACATTGAGGTAGTGCCCGTAGGCAGGTCATGACCTGCATGCACATATCAGAGACTTGAGCCCACCCCGGGTTCTTCTTAAAGCCTGGAATTGCTTTTTTATTGGTAAGGCTACGGTCTAGCAGTAGATTGATGGGAATTAACCACAATTAGACCAGTCTTGATCCTCAACCTCCATATTCTCCTTGAGATTTCCGCTTCTTTTTCCTCGGCCTCCATCTTCTCCTTGAGGTTTGCCATTTCTTTTTGTTCGTTGGACTGTGGTCCTACCATACTGCAAGCTCGATTCTCAATGTATTTATATATGGAATTTATTCGAGAACGCCAAAGCTACTTGTCCTGAAGTTTCAATCCTGTCCCATAAAAAAACAGAGTGGTTTTTGGCCAAAATAAATAAATTCTCAAATTTTGATTTAAAATCAGTTCTTTAACGGTATATATGGATTCAGCACTTGAAAAAGAACCTTGAAACTTTAGATTGTGGAAAATTTACTGCTCAATATTGAACCACCAAGATTGTGGAAAATTTACAACGGATTCCAACCAATCCTTCTGATTCTGGACAAATTTAACTCAAAAAAACCATAAAAAATTCCAAAATGTATCACATATAGACGACGGCTTAAAGGAACAATGTAAATCAGTCGAGCAGGTATGTTTCAAGTCTGGGTCTGATCAAATGCTTCTTGTACCTGTAAATTCTGAATAGATAAAATATTTATTTCCGTTAAAAATATATTGAACTAATTCTACAACAAATTGACACCGTAAAATAATAATATCATATATTAGTTCTCTCTGGGCCTGAGTACTTACATCTTGATGAAATAATATTTTTCTTTAATTCATTTCATTCTTGAAACATAGAAAGAACTTTCAAGAAATGTCTAAATTTGACCAGCATTAAATAAAATTACTCTTTATCTCCACCGAGCCATTCAATTCATGCATGATTTTTTTCTAAACTATAAAGTATTCGTAGCTAAAGCAAGGTTTAAGCCATGAAGGATTGGAAGCTATCTGTATGCATTACATATTTTAAAATTCAGGGGAATATTTAAAAAATTCTCATGAACGATGAAAAGTTAAGGCTAAGAAGATTACCCGTGGGGAAAACGCAGACCTGAGGCACAAAAATGCCTCGGCAAGCCTTGATAGGATATATGTAGATTGCTTTGACTAGTTACGCAGGATTCTGAGCTTCCCCGCTACCGAAAACAGAACTGATACAAAATAGTAACTGTAACTGAATTGGGAAGGATTGGATGCATAATCCACAAATCTAACTTTGTAGATTATGGAACTTATTTCATGCTTCTATACAATCTACAAAACTATGTTATTAATGGACGAGTAGAAATGATTGGTTACATGATCCACAAAACTAACTTTATAAAACATGGAACTTATCTCAACTCATCATTTTCTAATCTACAAAGCTAAGCCATTAATAGAGGAAGTCATACCTTTGACATCCTAGAAAGCATTTTAATACATAATCTTTTCTAAAAATTGAATGTATATGTAATTGTATTATTTTTTTCATTGTAAAAGATATAATATGTATGTTATTCACTAACTTAATATATAATTTCACTACTTATGATTATACGGGCATAAATTTCACTATATTTTCCCATCTTTTCTTAATTTGAATTTATGCCATTCAAGCAACAAAGATGTAAAAGTTATTTTATTTTTGAAGACCCTACTCGTTATTCAATTTTCTTAATGAAAAAAGCATAAAAAAATGAAAATATAAAAAAAAAATTAAATGAATTTATAAAGTTAACAAAAATATTAAAATGAACAAATATCAAATCTTTCGTATTACAATCTTAAACTCTTTTCAAACTACTTTCTAATTTAATGTAGATATCAAAGTAACTTATTAAAATTTAGTTTTCCACATTACATATACATATAAAGTGATTAAGAGTATGTGCAGGACTAGTAAGAATTTCAACTATAATTGACTTTATTTTATGAGAACAAAGCGAACACTATCCTAGCTTTAGTTTTTTGAGAAAAAAAAAAAATCAAAAAAACCATAAAATTAAAATTGCTTAAATATATTTTAAATATAAATTAGTTATAAGAATTTAAAGTTTTAAAATAATAATAATAATATTTAAAAGAAAAATAACAATTAAGAGAAAATATTGATTTACATTAACCACTAATTTTTTTTTTATAAGCTTGGTAGGACTACATCTTCATCATGTCTAATATAGCACCCCGATCGGGGTGGGGAATTGAATTGGCGACTTCACATAAAGAAGTGCCTTAACAGAGCGCCCGATCATCATCTATCCAAGACCCAATGGACATTAACCACTAATTTCAAAAACAAAACAAAACAAAACAAAATATTTACATTAACCACATTATCTAAAGAATGCACTTTCAAAAATAATGAAAGAGCTTTAAATAAAAAAGTATTGAGCATACCCTTATATAGATGTCATTTCATTTTTTTCCATAAACCCCAAACCTAAATAAATATAAGAAAATATCTCAAAAAAATAAATATCCATCTCCCAAAAACATCTCAAAAAAATAAATCAACTCGCAAAAAAAACCAAACATGGCCTCAAACATAGCTTTAGTAAAAGGAAAAATGAAACATATCTAGGGCAGATAGTCTATTCCTATTCCAACTGTTTTTCTTCATTAAAATATAACTAAATATATATATATTTATGCATTATATAATTAAATATATATTTACAATGCAATATCGTATAAGCTATGTCACAAGACACATCCCTCAGGGTCTCGTGTCCTATATTTCACGTGTTGGACACCAGACGCGCCCTAAAATGTGTAATAAACATATTTTTTACTGTCCTCAAATTGAGACACATGTTTTGGACATGGAAAAAGTGTGCCCTAGTGTCTTGGGCTCGGACAGGTGTCCCAGGAAAAAATGAAATTTAAAACCACGACTTGGTTTTTCTTGGGGGTTTTCTTCATTGTTCGCTGCCGAAATCGAATTTTTTTGTTCAATGTGAGGAATTATGCGTGATTACTAATGAGATCAACCATATTTTTACCGAATTCTTGTCAATCCCATGTCATACTCTCATTTTCCAACCTCACTGAGTTGTTTACCATCATGTCTTGGATCATTATTTTGTAATAGAATTTGATACGATTTTGTATTTACTTTATAATTTTTTAAAATTTATTTTAATATAAATGTCCAATGAACATGATTTTGTCGATGTCCTAAATTATCTTTGTTTTACTAATATTGTAACATACATATAGATTTTGCGTTCATATCTAAATACATATGCATAAGCATATGTTTGAATTTGTATCTACATATGTGCTCGTAGATGTAAAGCACTCCTGAGTTTTTCATAAATTAAAAAGTGGGATAAATCAATGGTTTCTCCATAATGACTCTATGGAAGATCCATCTGAACTCCACAGGAGTGATAATTGTTTTGCATGTATTTGATTTGTATACCTTCACTAAAATTTCATATCTAATTTCAAATCGTTGCCCCACAAGAAACTCCTCTAATATCAAGAGATCAATTTCAAAATAATCACCATACATCATGTGATGAATCTACTTGTATCTAAAAAAATCACCATTCTATTTTCTATCCATTAAGCTATTTAGTATTGATGTACTTCTTTGTACTCATTTTCAGGAAATTGTTTTCACTCTCATACATGAAATAGAGAGATGTTAGTATCTTTCTAGATTTTGTTACTTGTAAAATTGTGAGAGCTATTTCGTGTCCCATTATTATTGTTTTCAGTAAAAACAAGCAAAATGGTATATGAAAAGAACAACGGAAAATAATCTCAACCAACATGATGTCATCATAAGGCAACAAGTTCAAGAGAGTAGATTGTTGATAATTGTATATGAGAATCTAATAAGCTCCTAATTGTTAGAGCTTTTCAACCAGAATATATGTTTTCTTCTAGATGAATGCATAACTTCATACTAAATACTAAATAGATATCATATTGATTCATATCTGTAGATGTTCTAATTTCTAAAAAATATGGATTAGACACTATATTTGAATATTTTTTTTAATATATCTATTTTTCTATATATTATATATATCGTGTCATTTGTATCTTATTTTCGGGGTCACTGTGTCTTGTGTCGAATACTCTTATTTATGTGTCATCTCTATCTTGTGTCCTCATGTCACGTGACTTAACGTATCCTTTGTATATTTTTCAAATTAATTTAAGAAAAAAAAACATATACATTATATTTAGACATAAAAAAATAAGTTAGTTTCTAAAATATACCAATTATGGAGCTTTAATTTATAGGGGCATAGATATATAAAGAAAAATGAATGAAATCATAAGAATTAAGCAAGCTAAACCACTTAAGAGGGATGGGGGTTGGGCTCCCTACCCCATCTCACTCACGCAGCTACTGAAGAGAGATGGGCTTGGGCTCCTTCGCCATCTTGTTGTTGTTGAACTTCCCTCCTACGAGGCCTCCTTGGCTTTTTCTCTAACTACACCATTGATCTACCCTTTAATCTGATGCTGTTACACACTTGTATATATCATAGAATTTACCTGATTCTATGATATATACAAGTGTGTAACATCATCATATTAACTAGACTCAATCTGATGCTGTTAGATAAATATGGGAACGAGCAATATTATAAAATAAAGCCGGCTTTAGTTTTTTGTTTTTTTAAATATTTCCGAAAACACCATAAAATTAAAAAATGTTTAATTATATTTTAAATATAAATTAATTTTAATATAAAAATAGTAATAATAATATTTAAAAAAAAGAAAAAAAATTAAAAAAATATATATTTATATAAACTATTAATTTTAAAACAGAAAATAATATTTTAAAAAAAAATTGAGAAAAAATCTATTTATATTATGTAAATTTTCTTTTAAAAATAATGAAGAAAATTTAAATAAGAAAATATTGAGCATACTCTTATATATATGTCATCTCATTTTTTTTTCCATACACCATAATTCTAAATAATAATAATAATAATAAACTATCTCAAAAAAAAATATCTATTTCCCAAAAACATTTTAAAAAAAATAAATCAATTCCCAGAAAAACCAAACAAAACAGTGCCCTAAACGTTGCTTTAGTAGAATGGAAAAAGAAACATATCCAACGCAGATAGACTATTCCATCCACAAGGAAAAGTAAAAGACACAACGAAATACATAGTTAATATAAAAATCTAAAGCATATTTATACATTATATATATTTATACATTATATAGTTAAATATATATTTATAAGGTAATATCATACCATTTATATATATATATTTTTTAAATTAATTTAGAAGAAAAAAAACATATATATAGACATAATTAAATAAGTTAATTTCTAAAAGATATCAATTATCGAGCTTTAATTTATATGCTAGTTCATAGATATATAAAAAAATATGAATGAAATCATAAGCATTAACCAAGCTAAACAATTTAAGAAGGATGGGGTTAGGCTCCCTTCCCATCTCACTCATGTAGCTGACTCAAGAGGGATGGGCTTGGGCTCCTTCGCCATCTAGTTGTTGTTGACCTTCCCTCCTACCGGGCCTCTTTTTCTCTGATTACACTATTGATTTACAAACTTTTTTGGTGGCAGTAGCAAGGGCATGGGTAGCTTTAAAAACAACTCCTAAGAAAATTTGGAGGACCTCAATCTATTTACAAATGATGAAGTTAGAGTGGAAATAGAAGACTAGATTCTGGACCTGGACATACCAAGGCTACCCAAAACCTCTATCTGTGTGTTGTGGAGCTTTATTGGCATGTAAAGACTCTCATAGGGAAAGCTTTGGTTGAAAACGAGGAAAACAACTCTGAAACTGATCTACAGTTTAACATAATTCTAGTTGAGTGCCACCAGATCTTCTCAAAGGACCAAACCCACTAGGAGATCCCTAGGCACCTGTAGTTGTCTCCAATCATGTTTAATTGCTACAGTCTACATTACTAGTTATTTATTTAGCTGGCTGCAACACTCTTGGATGAGTCTCACTAGGAGATCCCACCTATAATTTTTTCCAATTATGTTTAATTGCTACAGTGTGCATTACTAGTTGCTTATTTTGCTGGTTGCAACACTCTTCTTCTTTTATGGCCTTTGGATATCATGTGAATTTGTTAGCAATATTATGGTTTTGGATTTTGTTATTCAAGTAATGTGAGTTATTTCTATGATGGTTTTCAAGTTAGTCTTTCCATTTGGACTTGTTAGCTGTATCATGATTTTCGGTTTTGTTATGCATGTAATGCCAGTTATTTCTATGATGGTCATCATTTTAATATTATTTATACTATTAATTTTAATTCTAAAAAACTCTTCTAAAAAGACTAGTTTGATTTCCCTAGAGACAAATTGTAACAAGAGATGATAAGATGTACTACCTTTTCTATATACATGAAACTTTACTATTTTATATATATATAACTTTCCTATGTAATGATAACCATACAAAAATAATTACTTTATTAAATGATGAAACTAATTTAGACATCCCAAAACGTAACAATAACACTCTATATTCAAATCATACCTCGGTAGTTTTAAAACAGACAGCCTGGTTTCATAAAAACAAAAACCAACAGCAGAAAGGACAAGCCAGGTACTATAAGTTACAAGTATTTCAATATGACTAATAACATTTCTAAATATTCTTGGTCGAGACTTTGAATAATTTGATAGAACCTTTTAATGGGTCCACAAAGAATGAAGGTTCTATCCTAATTTATGAATCCGTCAATTTATGTTACGAGTTTAGTAAACCAATAATAAAAACCAAGAGGAGAAAGGACAGACCACTTAATTTAGGAAGAGGGCGTGCCCAACTGCTGGTCTGGTCAAGGAATTACATTTCTCCGGCGGCCAACAATCTAGGGGCTTCAGGGCAGCATTTCAATCATAAACCTAAGTTACAATTACTTCCATATAAACAAAAATATTTGGAAATAATAATATAAATAACAAGATTTCTAGGTAACAGTTTAGAGAATTGGCTGGTTTCTTGTATTTGAAAATGGAATTGGCAGGAAGAATATTACTTTGTCGAAAGCGCGCACTTCCACCAACTATCAAAAGAACTACCAATTAACCAAATGCCGCAGCAATAAGAAATAACATATATGATGGGACATATATTTTTCCTTAGCTTTCATAGGGAAAATGTCAGTTCTCTTAATATTTCCTGTGTCATGGTGCTCAAACACTTCCCATGAAACACTCGAAAATATGATTTGTTCAGATTGTGAATAATTTGACGGAACCTTGTAATGGACCCCCAAGAATCAAATTCAACTATCTCAATTGATCAAAATATCAGTTCATCAATTTCTATTAAGAGCTTTTGGCATTTGGTTTAAAATTAAGAAGTGAGACATTGGGTTAGATATAGCCTAGGGTCTGTGAGGTTTCTTTGATGACCATCTCTTATAGTCGCGCTTACCCTATGTTAATGAAACTCCACTCAACCTTAACGATTAATATGCTGATTTCAAGATACGATTTCTTTAGTATGTCGAATTCAATCTCGAAATTAAATGAAATGTTAAAATAAAACTTCATATGAAACTTAATTTCTGCAGAATTTCAAGATGCGATTTATTAAGTATGCCAACCTAACGAATCTTCACATTAAAATAAATTTTAAACTATGCTAGATTTTAAGTATTATTATTTTTATTCATTTAATATGTGACCGTTGATTACCATCAATTATTTATATAATGTTTATATATTTACATAGTTATATCACTTGATATTTGATTGAGTTAAATTTAATTAAAATAAATTATTATACAAAATTTTAATATACTAAAATGTTATTTGTAAAGAAAATTAAATATTAAAAATAGTTTAAATTTAAAAAAAATATATATATATAATTTTATATATAAAAATATGCATACACAACCCAATAAAAAGTTTAATATTAAAAAGTTAGAATGTAATATTTTATAAAAATTATAAAAATTTAACTATATAATAATTAAAATTATATTACTAGCAATATTTAATAATTTTTTTTTATTTAAATTTATTTAATTTAAACAATAACATAAATTTATAACTAAAATATGAGAATTATTAAATTTTATAATATAATTTTGGACCATAATAACAAATTCAGTTTAATTTTAGTTTTTATATAAAATTATATATAACATATTTTAATATAATTTTAAAATTTAAAATTAATTTAATATTAAAACTATTTTCGTAATTTCTTGTTAAATTATAATTTTTATCCATCAAAATTATATATATGATGAAATAAACTTTGGATAAATTTATAAAACAAAATATAAAAATTATTAAATTTTATAATATAAATGTTCATCATAATAACAAATTCGATTTAATTTTAATTTTTGTATAAACTTATATAAAACATATTTTAATATAATTTTAAAATTTTAAATTAACCACTATTAAAACCATTTTCATAATTTCTTGTCAGATTAGAATTTATATACACGAATGTTATATATATTATTTTGAATTTAAATTTTATGCTACTGAATTTTATTTTAAATTTATCACAAAAAAATCCCTTATATTTTGAATATAATAGAGCCGTTGTGTATAAATAGGTTGAAATAGAGTATTAAAACCAAAGCTGCCATATACACCTATAGTTATAGATTAGCGAACTTCATGGGTTTAGCTTCACCATTTGTGATTTTCTATAACTTATCTTCCAAATTTGGCGAATATTAAAAAATCAATGTCTACAGCACGCAGGGTTAAAGAACTTACTAGCCATTTCTGTCTTTCTATTACTTGATTACCAACAATTCCGCCAAAATAGCCCATGTCCAAAAATAAATTTGAAATAGCAGATATCTAAAAGCTAGTTTTAAAATTTATGAGAGTGGGCACATATCTGCCAGAGAATATGGTAATGGTAAAGGCATGTGAGAACCGTGCGCACAATAAAAAGCGACTCTATTTGAGCTCAGGATTAATTGCAAGCCCAACTTGTTTTTAGGTAAGGATGAAACAATAACCTCTACGACCACTGCATTAAATTAGAGTACACAAAAGAAATCCCTAAATTCTAAAAACGCTCAGGACTAAATTCCTAAATTCGAAAATATTGTTCGCACCAAAAATTCAATACAAAATAAATAGCATATATATATTTGAGATATTTAAGAATTAATTTTATGAATCCACATTACGTACCTGAATTAGGAACTCCGTAACAATGTACAACTACTCCAGCAGAAACAATTGATTCACTGCAAACCAGCAAAATGAGAAGATGGACAGAGATTAAAAACACAGCCTGGCAATGATGGGTAGCGCCAGATATACGGCTTAGAAAAATGTACCTGCAACCAGACACCATTATAAGTAAGAAAATATTTGTGCCACTTCAGCTTTAAAGAAACATCTAATTAAAAAAAAAAATTTGAACATACGTTTCAACCTCTTTTCTTTATTCTCTGATCTAAGTGCAAATCCAGGAAACCCCCGCTCGGAAAAAGTTTAGAGAAACATCTTTTCATAAAGATAAATAAGGACTATAATATATCATGGTTTCATCTCTAATATATCTTGTACTTTGAATTCTAAAACAGATAAAATTGGCACGCCCAGCAATTCACACACAACTAAAGAGAAATCGATTCGCACAGTAAAAACATTAAAACACCCATAAAGGAAAACCAAACCAAGCAGCATGGCCATGCTGCAGAAAAACAAAGAAACAAGCGAAGCCAAGCCAATCCAAAGCGGAATGCAAAAACAATTGAGATGGAAGTGATGTGTTTCTTGGTTCTAAGCATTGCTTTATGTACACTCAATTTCCAACGGTCACTAGTTTTGCAGATTTAAATTATTTTAGATGTTTATTAAGGCCCGTTTTTTTAGCTTTTTCCTTTCTTTCTAAAATTAGGGTGCGCCAGCGATGAACTTGCTTTTGTTTTTATTGCATTCTAAACTAAATTTTTGCTACATTAAAAATAAATATTTATTTAAAAAAAAAAATAATTGATGTCATAATTACATGGATCATATAAATTTGAGTCGTTCAAAGCATTTAAATTTCTTCAAGGGGTGTTATACTCTATCTACTTAGGTATCATATAATATTATCATGAAAAAATAAAAGTCGCATATCGCTTAATCAAAAGTTTTTTTTTTTTATATGCCTATTTGCTATTTATTATTAAGTAATATTCGGACATAAAATATTTACGAGAAGGCATGGTACTTACTATAATTTTAAGTTAATTTAATGATTGATAGGAATATTCGATAACAAATAGAGAGTGTGATTAAATTTCTAACCATGAAGGGAAGACGTAGCCCTTCGTGATATTTGGGCTTCGTAATCGTCGTAACAGCTTTTTGGGGACATTCCTTATTATAAAAAAAGAGTAACTAAACACGATATTTTGAACTTAATATGGTTGTGTGTTCTATTTTTACGCTGTAAAGTATTTTTATTTGAAAATAACCCATCTAAAGTGCCACCTGTATCATTATGTATCATTGATGTTCATGTTAGACGATTCAAATGATTTCAACCTTTGATTCATTACTGTTATTATTCAGTTATAAAAACGACTTTAAACTTCTTCAACGGCCATTTCCACTTAACAAAATGACTACTAGATAGAGTCTTCGCCAAGAGGGGCAAAAATGTATATAAAATATTAGCGTCAGAGCTGATTAACGCAATTGTGCGGATGCCGACTGCTTTCAACCCGAAATCGACCCAATTGAGATTTCCAACCAGCATCTGATGGCGGCTCGTCCCTGTAAATAATTGATTGCCTTCACTGGTGCGCTAAATTAATCTGAGAGAAGAACATTGAAAAGATTGGAGATATATAAGTCCACCTTGAAAGGCTAGAAGAGGACAGGGAGCTTCGCATCCCACCAGTCCCAAACTCATGTGGCAGCTCATACTTATTCCCCATCAACATTGGAGACGGGCAAGGAGGTTAAGACGTGAAAGTTAGCGCGATAGTTTTCATCTCTACAGAGAGCTCTGAGGAAGACAGTGGACAGTCAAAAAAGGGACAGGGACCAACTGCAAGCTGCATGTTTTTGGTTAGCATATTTCACATTTTACAGTAAATCTTAGACGCACTTGGCCATTTTTGTCGATCAACAATTTTAATATTGAACTCTCATAGCTCATCCACATGCACAAAGTGCTCTTTGTTTTTTGGTCATTATGGTGCTGCAGAGCACACTCACATAGCCCTTGCAATGGCTTCGCTTCGGCTCCTAGTGGTGAACAAATTTACTAAAATTATTGAATGAAAAAACTCTTCGATGAATATTGTTGTGGAGCAATTAATTCGAACAATATTACGACTGCAAATATTAACTTTAACAGTAGGGGTGGACGACATGTGCATGAGAGGGCTCGAATAGACCCATGACATAATAGTGTTGAGCTCTTTGAAACCCTGGGTAGCGTGACACTATGAATTTCGGAGTTAGTTACTGAGGCATTCATTCTCATCCATGCTAGTGCTAGTGGTAACCTTAGCTTTTTTTTCTTAAAATGTTTTACTTCATAATGTTTGATATTTGCCAAATGGGCTTGGGACCAAGGCTTAACCTGAAAATAGGTTGCATTCTCACAGGCCATTCTGGTACATTGAGATAGTGGTCGTAGGCAGGTCATGACCTGCATGCACATATCAGAGACTTGAGCCCACCCTAGGTTCTTCTTAAAGCCTGGCATTGCTTTTTTATTGGTAAGGCTACGGTCTAGCAGTAGATTGATGGGAATTAACCACAATTAGACCAGGCTTGATCCTCAGCCTCCATATTCTCCTTGAGATTTGCCGCTTCTTTTTCCTCGGCCTCCATCTTCTCTTGAGGTTTGCCATTTCTTTTTGTTCGTTGGACTGTGGTCCAGCCATATTGCAAGCTCGATTCTCAATGTATTTATATATGGACTTTATTCGAGAACGTCAAAGCTACTTTTCCTGAAGTTTCAATCCTGTCCCATAAAAAAACAGAGTGGTTTTTGGCCAAAATAAATAAATTCTCAAATTTTGATTTAAAATCAGTTCTTTAACGGTATATATGGATTCAGCACTTGAAAAAGAACCTTGAAACTTTAGATTGTGGAAAATTTACTGCTCAATATTGAACCACCAAGATTGTGGAAAATTTACAACGGATTCCAACCAATCCTTCTGATTCTGGACAAATTTAACTCAAAAAAACCATAAAAAATTCCAAAATGTATCACATATAGACGACGGCTTAAAGGAACAATGTAAATCAGTCGAGCAGGTATGTTTCAAGTCTGGGTCTGGTCAAATGCTTCTTGTACCTGTAAATTCTGAATAGATAAAATATTTATTTCCGTTAAAAATATATTGAACTAATTCTACAACAAATTGACACCGTAAAATAATAATATCAGATATTAGTTCTCTCTGGGCCTGAGTACTTACATCTTGATGAAATAATATTTTTCTTTAATTCATTTCATTCTTGAAACAGAGAAAGAACTTTCAAGAAATGTCTAAATTTGACCAACATTAAATAAAATGACTCTTTATCTCCACCGAGCCATTCAATTCATGCAGGATTTTTGTCTAAACTATAAAGTATTCGCAGTTAAAGCAAGGTTTAAGCTATGAAGGATTGGAAGCTATCTGTATGCATTACATATTTGAAAATTCAGGGGAATATTTAAAAAATTCTCATGAACGATGAAAAGTTAAGGCTAAGAAGATTACCCGTGGGGCAAACGCAGACCTGAGGCACAAAAATGCCTCGGCAAGCCTTGATAGGATATATGTAGATTGCTTTGACTAGTTACGTAGGATTCTGAGCTTCCTCGCTACCGAAAACAGAACTGATACAAAATACTAACTGTAACTGAATTGGGAAGGATTGGATGCATAATCCACAAATCTAACTTTGTAGATTATGGAACTTATTTCATCCTTCTATATAATCTACAAAACTATGTTATTAATGGAGGAGTAGAAATGATTGGTTACATGATCCACAAAACTAACTTTATAAAACATGGAACTTATCTCAACTCATCATTTTCTAATCTACAAAGCTAAGCCATTAATAGAGGAAGTCATACCTTTGACATCCTAGAAAGCATTTAATACATAATTAACACAAAAATTAAATGTATATGTAATTGTATTATTTTTTTCATTGTAAAAAGATATATAGTGTATGTTATTCATAACTTAATATATAATTTCACTACTTAGATTATGCTGGCATAAATTTTTTTTATATATTTTACATCTTTTATTAATTTCATCCTGCCATTCAGCGACAAGGATGTAAAATTTTGTTTTGAAGAACCTACTCATTATTCAATTTTCTTAATGAAAAAAGCATAAAAAAATGAAAATATAAAAAAAAAATTAAATGAATTTATAAAGTTAACAAAAATATTAAAATGAACAAATATAAAATCTTTTTCGTATTACAATCTTAAACTCTATTCAAACTACTTTCTAATTTAATGTAGATATCAAAGTAACTTATTAAAATTTAGTTTTCCACATTAAATATACATATAAAATGACAGTTTTTCAATTCTAAAAATTAATAATGGAAAAATGTATGTGATTAAGAGTATGTGCAGGACTAGTAAGAATTTCAACTATAGTTGACTTTATTTTATGAGAACAAAGCGAACACTATCCTAGCTTTAGTTTTTTGAGAAAAAAAAAAATTCAAAAAAACCATAAAATTAAAATATAAATTAGTTATAAGAATTTAAAGTTTTAAAATAATAATAATAATATTTAAAAGAAAAATAGAAAATATTGATTTACATTAACCACTAATTTTTTTTTTATAAGCTTGGTAGGACTACATCTTCATCATGTCTAATATAGCACCGCGATCGGGGTGCGGAATTGAATCGGCAACTTCACATCAAGAAGTGCCTTAACAGAGCGCTCTATCATCATCTATCCAAGACCCAACGGACATTAACCGCTAATTTCAAAAACAAAACAAAACAAAAAAAAATATTTACATTAACCACATGATCTAAAGAATGCACTTATAAAAATAATGAAAGAGCTTTAAATAAAAAAGTATTGAGCATACCCTTATATAGATGTCATTTCATTTTTTTCCATAAACCCCAACCCTAAATAAATATAAGAAAATATCTCAAAAAAATAAATATCCATCTCCCAAAAACATCTCAAAAAAATAAATCAACTCGCAAAAAAAACCAAACATGGCCTCAAACATAGCTTTAGTAAAGGGAAAAAAGAAACATATCCAGGGCAGATAGTCTATTCCTATTCCAACTGTTTTTCTTCATTAAAATATAACTATATAACTATATATATATATATATATATATATATATATATATATGCATTATATAATTAAATATATATTTACAATGCAATATCGTATAAGCTATGTCACAAGACACATCCCTCAGGGTCTCGTGTCCTATATTTCACGTGTTGGACACCAGACACGCCCTAAAATGTGTAACAAATATATTTTTTAGTGTCCTCCAATTGAGACACATGTTTTGGACATGGAAAAAATGTGCCCTAGTGTCTTGGGCTCGGACAGGTGTCCCAGGAAAAAATGAAATGTAAAACCATGACTTGGTTTTTCTTGGGGGTTTTCTTCATTGTTCGCTGCCGAAATCGAATTTTTTTGTTCAATGTGAGGAATTATGCATGATGACTAATGAGATCAACCATATTTTTACCGACTTCTTGTCAAGCCCATGTCATACTCCCATTTTCCAACCTCACTGAGTTGTTTACCGTCATGTCTTGGATCATTATTTTGTAATAGAATTTGATACGATTTTGTATTTAATTTATAATTTTTGAAAATTTATTTTAATATAAAAGTCCAATGGACATGATTTTGTCGATGTCCTAAATTATCTTTGTTTTACTAATATTGTAACATACATATAGATTTTGCGTTCATATCTAAATACATATGCATAAGCATACGTTTGAATGTGTATCTACATATGTGCTTGTAGATGTAAAGCACTCCTGAGTATTTCATAAATTAAAAAGTGGGATAAATCAATGGTTTCTCCATAATGACTCGATGGAAGATCCATTTGAACTCCACAGGAGTGATAATTGTTTTGCATGTATTTGATTTGTATACCTTCACTAAAATTTCATATCTAATTTCAAATCGTTGCCGCAGAAGAAACTCCTCTAATATCAAGAGATAAATTTCAAAATAATCACCATACATCATGTGATGAATCTACTTGTATCTAAAAAATTCACCATTATATTTTCTATCCATTAAGCTATTTAATATTCATGTACTTCTATGTACTCATTTTCAGGAAATTGTTTTCACTCTCATACATGAAATAGAGAGATGTTAGTATATTTCTAGATTTTGTTACTTGTAAAATTGGGAGAGCGATTTCGTGTCCCATTATTATTGTTTTAAAAAAAAACAAGCAAAATGGTATATGAAAAGAACAACGGAAAATAATCTCAACCAACATGATGTCATCATAAGGCAACAAGTTCAAGAGAGTAGATTATTAATAGTTGTTTATAAGGCAACAGTTCAAGAGAGTAGATTATTGATAATTGTATATGGGAATCTAATAAGCTCCTAATTGTTAGAGCTTTTCAACCAGAATATATTTTTTCTTCTAGATGAATGCATAACTTCATACTAAATACTAAATAGATATCATACTGATTCATATCTGTAGATGTTCTAATTTCTAAAAAATATGGATTAGACACTATATTTCAATATTTTTTTTAATATATCTATTTTTCTATATATTATATATATCATGTCATTTGTATCTTATTTTCGAGGTCACTGTGTCTCATGTCGAATACTCTTATTTATGTGTCATCTCTATCTTGTGTCCTTGTGTCACATGACTTAACGTATCCTTTGTATATTTTTTATATTAATTTAAGAAAAAAAAACATATACATTATATTTAGACATAAAACAATAAGTTAGTTTCTAAAATATACCAATTATGGAGCTTTAATTTATAGGGGCATAGATATATAAAGAAAAATGAATGAAATCTTAAGAATTAGCCAAGCTAAACCACTTAAGAGGGATGGGGGTTGGGCTCCCTACCCCATCTCACTCACGCAGCTACTGAAGAGAGATGGGCTTGGGCTCCTTCGCCATCTTGTTGTTGTTGACCTTCCCTCCTACGAGGCCTCCTTGGCTTTTTCTCTGACTACACCGTTGATCTACCCTTTAATCTGATGTTGTTACACACTTGTATATATCATAGAATTTACCTGATTCTATGATATATACAAGTGTGTAACAACATCAGATTAACTAGACTCAATCTGATGCTGTTAGATAAATATAGTAACGAGCAATCTTATAAAATAAAGCCGGCTTTAATTTTTTGTTTTTTTAAATATTTCCGAAAACACCATAAAATTAAAAAATGTTTAATTATATTTTAAATATAAATTAATTTTAATTTTAAAATAGTAATAATAATATTTAAAATAAAATAAATAAAAATTTAAAAAAAATATATTTATAATAAGTATTAATTTTAAAACAAAAAATAATATTTAAAAAAATTTGAGAAAAAATCTATTTATATTATGTAAATTTTCTTTTAAAAATAATGAAGAAAATTTAAATAAGAAAATATTGAGCATACTCTTATACATATGTCATCTCATTTTTTTTTTCCATACACCATTATAATAATAATAATAATAATAATAATAATAATAATAATAATAAACTATCCGAAAAAAATAAATATCTATTTCCCAAAAACATTTAAAAAAAAATAAATCAACTCCCAGAAAAACCAAACAAAACAGTGCCTCAAACGTTGCTTTAGTAAAATGGAAAAAGAAACATATCCAACGCAGATAGACTATTCCATCCACAAGGGAAAGTAAAAGACACAACGAAATACATAGTTAATATAAAAATCTAAAGCATATTTATACATTATATAGTTAAATATATATTTATAAGGTAATATCATAGCATTTATATATATATTTTTAAATTAATTTAGAAGAAAAAAAACATATATATATATAGACATAATTAAATAAGTTAATTTCTAAAAGATATCAATTATCGAGCTTTAATTTATATGCTAGTTCATATATATATAAGGAAATATGAATGAAATCGTAAGCATTAACCAAGCTAAACAATTTAAGAAGGATGGGGTTAGGCTCCCTTCCCATCTCACTCATGTAGTTGACTCAAGAGGGATGGGCTTGGGCTCCTTCGCCATCTAGTTGTTGTTGACCTTCCCTCCTACCGGGCCTCTTTTTCTCTGATTACACTATTGATTTACAAACTTTTTTGGTGGCAGTAGCAAGGGCATGGGTAGCTTTAAAAATAACTCCTAAGAAAATTCGGAGGACCTCAATCTATTTACAAATGATGATGTTAGAGTGCAAATAGAAGACTAGATTCTGGACCTAGACATACCAAGGCTACCCAAAACCTCTATCTGTGTGTTGTGGATCTTTATTGGCATGTAAAGACTCTCATAGGGAAAGCTTTGGTTGAAAATGAGGAAAATAACTCTGAAACTGATCTACAGTTTAACATAATTCTAGTTGAGTGCCACCAGATCTTCTCAAAGGGCCAGACCCACTAGGAGATCCCTAGGCACCTGTAGTTGTCTCCAATCATGTTTAATTGCTATAGTCTACATTACTAGTTATTTATTTAGCTGGCTCCAACACTCTTGGATCAGTCTCACTAGGAGATCCCACCTGTAATTTTTTCCAATTATGTTTAATTGCTACAGTGTGCATTACTAGTTGCTTATTTTACTGGTTGCAACACTCTTCTTCTTTTATGGCCTTTGGATATCATGTGAATTTGTTAGCAGTATTATGGTTTTAGATTTTGTTATTCAAGTAATGTGAGTTATTTCTATGATGGTTTTCAAGTTAGTCTTTCCATTTGGACTTGTTAGCTGTATCATGATTTTCGGTTTTGTTATGCAAGTAATGTCAGTTATTTCTATGATGGTCATCATTTTAATCTTATTTATACTGTTAATTTTAATTCTAAAAAACTCTTCTAAAAAGACTAGTTTGATTTCCCTAGAGACAAATTGTAACAAGAGATGATAAGATGTACTACCTTTTCTATATACATGAAACTTTACTATTTTATATATATATATATATAACTTTCCTATGTAATGATAACCATACAAAAATAATTACTTTATTAAATGATGAAACTAATTTAGACATGCCAAAATGTAACAATAACACTCTATATTCAAATCATACCTCGATAGTTTTAAAACAGTCAGCCTGGTTTCATAAAAACAAAAACCAACAGCAGAAAGGACAAGCCAGTTACTATAAGTTACAAGTATTTCAATATGACTAATAACATTTCTAAATATTCTTGCTCGAGACTCTGAATAATTTGATAGAACCTTGTAATGGGTCCACAAAGAATGAAGGTTCTATCCTAATTTATGAATCCGTCAATTTATGTTAGAGTTTAGTAAACCAGTAATAAAAACCAAGAGGAGAAAGGACAGACCACTTAATTTAGGAAGAGGGCGTGCCCAGCTGCTGGTCCGGTTCGGGAATTACATTTCTCCGGTGGCCAACAATCTAGGGGCTTCAGGGCAGCATTTCAATCATAAACCTAAGTTACAATTACTTCCATATAAACAAAAATATTTGGAAGTAATAATATAAATAACAATATTTCTGGGTAACAGTTTAGAGAATTGGCTGGTTTCTTGTATTTGAAAATGGAATTGGGAGGACGAATATTACTTTTTAAAAATATATATATATATATATATATATATATATAATTTTATATATAAAAATATGCATACACAACCCAATAAAAAGTTTAATATTAAAAAGTTAGAATGTAATATTTTATAAAAATTATAAAAATTTAACTATATAATAATTAAAATTATATTACTAGCAATATTTAATAAAAAATTTTTATTTAATTTAAACAATAACATAAATTATTAACTAAAATATGAGAATTATTAAATTTTATAATATAATTTTGTACAATGATAACAAATTTTGTTTAATTTAAATTTTTATATAAAATTATATATAACATATTTTAATATGATTTTAAAATTTTAAATTAATTTAATATTAAAACTATTTTCGTAATTTCTTGTTAAATTAGAATTTTTATCCATCAAAATTATATATGATGATGATTAATGTCCATATATTATTTTGAAATAAATTTAAAGTCTGGATAAATATATAAAACAAAATATAAAAATTATTAAATTTTATAATATAATTGTTCATCATAATAACAAATTCGATTTAATTTTAATTTTTGTATAAAATTATATAAAACATATTTTAATATAATTTTAAAATTTTAAATTAACCACCATTAAAACCATTTTCATAATTTCTTGTCAGATTAGAATTTATATACACGAAGGTTATATATATTATTTTGAATTTAAATTTTATGCTACTGAATTTTATTTTAAATTTATCCCAAAAAAATTCGTTATATTTTAAATATAATAGAGCTGTTGTGTATAAATAGGTTGAAATAGAGTTTTAAAACCAAACCTGCCATGTACACCTATAGTTATAGATTAGCGAACTTCATGGGTTTAGCTTCACCATTTGTGATTTTCTATGACTTATCTTCCAAATTTGGCGAATATTAAAACGCAGGGTTAAAGAACTTACTAGCCATTTCTGTCTTTCTATTACTTGATTACCAACAATTCCGCCAAAATAGCCCATGTCCAAAAATCAATTCTAAATAGCAGATATCTAAAAGCTAGTTTTAAAATTTATGAGAGTGGCCACATATCTGGCAGAGAATATGGTAATGGTAAAGGCATGTGAGAACCGTGCGCACAATAAAAAGCGACTCTATTTGAGCTCAGGATTAATCGCAGGCCCAACTTGTTTTTAGGTAAGGATGAAACAATAACCTCTACGACCATTGCATTAAATTACAGTACACAGAAGAAATCCCTAAATTCTGAAAACACTCAGGACTAAATTCCTAAATTCGAAAATATTGTTCGCACCAAAAATTCAATACAAAAGGAGATATTTAAGAATTAATTTTATGAATCCAAATTACGTACCTGAATTAGGAACTCCGTAACAATGTACAACTACTCCAGCAGAAACAATTGATTCACTGCAAACCAGCAAAATGAAAAGATGGACAGAGATTAAAAACACAGCCTGGCAATGATGGGTAGCGCCAGATATGCGGCTTACAAAAATGTACCTGCAACAAGACACCATTATAAGTAAGAAAATATTTGTGCCACTTCATCTTTAAAAGAAACATCTAATTAAAAAAAAATTGAACATACGTTTCAACCTCTTTTCTTTATTCCCTGATCTAAGTGCAAATCCAGGAAACCCCCGCTCGGAAAAAGTTTAGAGAAACATCTTTTCATAAAGTTAAATAAGGACTATAACAGCCGCTTCACCACCTGCTTAGGTAAATGAATATCATGGTTTCATCTCTAATATATCTTGTACTCTGCATTCTAAAACAGATAAAATTGGCACGCCCAGCAATTCACACACAACTAAAGATAAATCGATTCTCACAGTAAAAACATTAAAACACCCATAAAGGAAAACCAAACCAAGCAGCATGGCCATGCTGCAGAAAAACAAAGAAACAAGCCAAGCCAAGCCAATCCAAAGCGGAATGCAAAAACAATTGAGATGGAAGTGCTGTGTTTCTTGGTTCTGAGCATTGCTTTATGTACACCCAATTTCCAACGGTCACTAGTTTTGCAGATTTAAATTATTTTATATGTTTATTAAGGCCCGCTTTTTTCGCTTTTTCCTTTCTTTCTAAAATTAGGGTGCACCCGCGATGAACCATGGAACTTGCTTTTGTTTTTATTGCATTCTAAACTAAATTTTTGCTACATTAAAAAAAAATATTCATTTAAAAAAAAAAAAAAAACTGATGTCATGATTACATGGATCATATAAATTTGAGTCGTTCAAAGCATTTAAATTTCTTCGAGGGGTGTTATACTCTATCTACTTAGGTATCATATAATATTCTCATGAAAAAATCAAAGTCGCATATCGCTTAATCAAAATTTTTTTTTTATATGCCTATTTGCTATTTATTATTAAGTAATATTCAGACATAAAATATTTACGAGAAGGCATGGTACTTACTATAATTTTAAGTTAATTTAATGATTGATAGGAATATTCGATAATAAATAGAGAGTGCGATTAAATTTCTAACCATGGAGGGAAGACGTAGCCCTTCGTGATATTTGGGCTTCGTAATAGTCGTAACAGCTTTTTGGGGACATTCCTTATTATAAAAAAAGAGTAACTGAACACGATATTTTGAACTTAATATTGTTGTGTGTTCTTTTTTTACGCTCTAAAGCGTTTTTATTTGAAAACAAGCCACCTAAAGTGCCACCTATATCATTATGTACCATTGATGTTCATGTTAGACGATTCAAATGATTTCAACCTTTGATTCATTATTGTTATTATTCAGTTATAAAAATGACTTTAAACTTCTTGAACGGGCATTTCCACTTAACAGAACGACTACTAAATAGAGTCTTCGCCAAGAGGGGCAAAAATGGATATAAAATATTAGCGTCAGAGCTGGTTAACGCAAATGTGCTGATGCCGGCTGCTTTCAACCCGAAATCGACCCAATTGGGATTTCCCAGCGCCATCTGATGGCGGCTCGTCACTGTAAATAATCGATTTCCTTCACTGGTGCGCTAAATTAATCTGAGAGAAGAACATTGCAAAGATTGGAGATATATAAGTCCACCTTGAAAGGCTAGAAGAGGACAGGGAGCTTCGCATCCCACCAGTCCCAAACTCATGTGGCAGCTCATACTTATTCCCCATCAACATTGGAGACGGGCAAGAAGGTTAAGACGTGAAAGTGAGCACGATAGTTTTCATCTCTACAGAGAGCTCTGAGGAAGACAGTGGACAGTCAAAAAAGGGACAGGGACCAACTGCAAGCTGCCTGTTTTTGGTTAGCATATTTCACATTTTGCAGTAAATCTTAGACGCACTTGGCCATTTTTGTCGATTAGCAATTTTAATATTGAACTCTCATAGCTCATCGACATGCAAAAAGTGCTCTTTGTTTTTTGGTCATTATGGTGCTGCAGAGCACACTCACATAGCCCTTACAATGGCTTCGCTTCGGCTCCTAGTGGTGAACAAATTTACTAAAATTATTGAATGAACAAACTCTTCGATGAATATTGTTGTGGAGCAATTAATTCGAACAATATTACGACTGCAAATATTAACTTTAACAGTAGGGGTGGACGACATGTGCGTGAGAGGGCTCGAATAGACCCATGACATAACAGTGTTGAGCTCTTTGAAACCCCGGGTAGCGTGACACTATGAATTTCGGAGTTTATCATGGTAGTTGAAGCAGTTAGTTACTGAGGCATTCATTCTCATTCATGCTAGTGCTAGTGGTAACCTTAGTTTTTTTTTCTTAAAATGTTTTACTTCATAATGTTTGATATTTTCCAAATGGGCTTGGGACCAAGGCTTAACCCGAAAATAGGTTGCATTCTCACAGGCCATTCTGGTACATTGTGGTAGTGGTCGTAGGAAGGTCATGACCTGCATGCACATATCAGAGACTTGAGCCCACCCAGGGTTCTTCTTAAAGCCTGACATTGCTTTTTTATTGGTAAGGCTATGGTCTAGTAGTAGATTGATGGGAATTAACCACAATTAGACCAGGCTTGTGTAACACCACCAGTTTAAGGAAATTTTTTTTTTTTTTCATATATACTGGGGTTCCATTTTGCTTCGACTCCGCTAGTGTCTCATTTAAACTCAAGATCTCTGTTTCACCACACCTTCCTAATAATATTCAATATTCCTTGTGCACATTAAACACCATATAGTATAAGTTTAGACCCTAGGTTCATTCAAAGTTTATTTTTTTTATACCTTCATATAAGTCATACCTAAATATACCACTTATAGATATAACACAGATGTTACTTCTATCTATATATATATATATATATATATCCTTGATAATGTTTCTTGAGTGCACATATATATATATATATATATATATATATATATAGGCCACATATAAATATTAATTTAATGCGCACCCATATACATAGCTCATATATATATATACTATACCCCTTGGTGTTATTCTTGAGTATTCCCACATATAAGCATGTAATAGATGTATACGTATATATAATATATAACACATGTATACGCCTTGTTATACCGACCATGTATATAATGTAGCGACCATGTATAATGTATACTTAGGAGTAGCGACCATGTATATAATGTATATAACACACATATCAAATAATTGCCAAATTTTTATACATAGATCGATATACCGTGTAGGTCAACCACCACAGAGTTTTTTTTCTAACCCTAATTGCAACCGTGTTGGTATGGCTTTCGTGCTATTACTTGCAGGATTGTTCACGGCGTATCATCTTGCAGTCTGTTCATAATTATTCAATAGCCTCTTAACGAAAGGAGGTTCAGGTCTACGTAGCAACTCCAAGGGTATTCCCACGTCCTGCGATTTATTATTTTTGGCATTCCGAGCCAGTGCATACCCGTGCTGATCCATACGTGGAGGGCGAAACTGGCGTGCCAGTTCTTGGTCACAATACACGCATCGCACCGTATTCGACTGGGTTTAGCGTGGAAGTGTGGTTTTGTGGCATTCGATGGTGTTGCAGACTGGGACGTCGCCTCACTCATGAGGAAAAAGTACCAGCTGTCTCTGTATTTCGTCCCATACCCAGCAAGAGTTTGACGGGTGGTTTTGATAGTTGTCAATTCATCTGGCCAAGTACTGTGTGCGCCGTTTGGTGCCGCGGAAAATTTATTAAGCTTAGGGTTTGTACCCTATCTCTGTGCAAACGAGAGGTAGCTTCTTACCTCACCAGGTACCCGCCTATGGACGTGGCGGAGCTTCCTAAATCAATATAGGGATTTACTGACTTCTGGGGCAGTGTAATTAGGGTTGCAGGCTCCCTTTTATTGAGGCTCTGGGGCCCAATTTCTTCATTCGACCATTCCCATTCATTTTCTGAAGTAGAGAATCGTTGTCTTTCACCACTCACTTCTCCTGTGTTGGATGGTCAAGTCGAATCAGTTTTCGGCTTATTGTTTATATTCTCTGGTGTTTTGTTTTTTTTTCTTCCTGCAGGGTTTCTTCACCTGCTTGCGATTTATTTTCTGGATTACCTCCTATGCAGTGACGCGGGGTCTTAGCAGAGGTGTCAGCTATTGTCAAACAGAGAGAAGTTCAGCGTAAGGTTTCAGTTGTGTTTATTTCCCTTTTCGTCCGGAGACCTCTTTTATTCCTTTGTTGTTACAGATCACCATGTCTCCTCAGATTTAGATTGTTTTTCGCATTTTTTTTTTCCAATCGGTGCTCTGGTTTGATTGTAAACACCGATTTTTTTTTCTAACCTGCTCTAATAAAATCCTAAATGGTTGCAGGCTAATTCTCGGTATGTCACGGCCTCATTCAGCACGCGTTTTATGTGAAGAATCTGTCCTTTTATTCTTGTTTCGATTCTTCGAGCCGCTTAGATTTATTTGCATTTCGATTTCGGTAAATAGGCGTTCATAGCTCTTTACACAGCGTACTTGTTTTTATTGGTTTTACTATTGTAAGTACCAATGTAACGCGCAGGTAGGAAGAAATTGTCTACTTACAGGTAACCTCTACATTCCTCCATCCGGCTGCAGGAGTGATGCATCAACTTGCGGGTTTGTGATTTCGTTCAGATCTAATATCGCTAGCTATTCGCACTTATATTACGGCTAAATCTTTTTTTTTTTTTTATTAATTGGCTCACGCCCGGCTATGGTCAAAGGCGCCGTGGCCAGACAGACTCGTTATAGGTTGAGTGACTTCGTTTTGCATTATGGCGACATAAACAGAGTCACGACTCTCACTTGGGTAAACTCTGTGCGTTAACTGAAATTTAGATTCTGAAATCAGATATGTTTACTGCTGGTGGTGTTTTAACCCTATATACCTCTGCATAGCAAAGAAGTCCAACTACTTTGCCTCGAATTTAATATACAGTGTGATTTATATAGACAGCCCTTTAACCAGTATACGCTGTCTCATAATAGTTTTTATTAGCTGTGAAATCTCCACGTGGTCTCGTGATATTTAGGGTTAGAACTTCTACTTACACATCGTATTATCGTTTTTATCCTTCACTCTGTTCGTATCATTGAACATTAAACGATCCCCGACGTACCGTGGTTTAGAACTGTCGGTACAGTCCGAGGGCTCGTTTGACATCGGTCAAAGGCATATTATTTTACTTAATCAATGCACCTTAATGTAGTTTAACTCTCCGCTAGTGCAATTAGTTGTAAAGATCATATATGTATTTCATTGTAATTTAATTGTTTTGAAATTTGATCACCCTTTTTAATGTATGGTTCATATATATAATTCGTATTTAAGTCTCCTTTTCAATGTGTATGGTTATATATCTATAATTCATATTCATCTTTCCCTTTTTTGTCATATATGTTTCATTTATGTGTATAGCTCCTTTGTAGTCAAGGTTAAAAGGGTTCTAATTGTGCTAGTTATTGACACTTGGTAATATAGGTATATTTTTTTTTTTAATTGCCTATACATGTATTCGATAGTGCAATTGGTGATATACATAGAGCATAGATTTCATCCATAACCATAATAATTTATTTCATTTTTTAAAGGTGGATTTAAATTTCAATAGACTCCATAAAGGGTAGAAATGCTAGAATACTCCCATAGAGTAGAAGTACCTCTTTATATATATGAATGTCGTATTCCATATTTTTAATGTCTTTACTCTCTTTACCTCTGTTCTGCTACAATATTTTTCTAATATACCTATGAGCATATAATATCACTTTGGATTTACATGAAACAAGAAAATATTTAATTATCTGTAGAGACTAAGTAACTTCAGATTTAAATTGATCTTGGTTTAGAGTTTCTGAGGTTTCTACTCTATGGATTTATGTTCTACAACTAACCAGAATCTGGAAGGTGAAATCCTTAGGATGGACTCTGGTAAATGTAGTACTAAAAATCACTCATATCAGTAAAATTCTATTTTATATGTAGCCAATTCATACTATCATAAAACAGAATAACAAGAATTTCAGAACATACCACAATTGCAAATGACCAACCTCCCAACCTTAGAGTCCTCTTTGTCTCCCAGGACTCACCCCCGAGCTGAGATCACCTCCCAAGACAGACCAACCCCTGATCTTCTTAGGAGCAACTTATTTAAGCTCATATTTCCCCAAAGCATGTTTCTAATTCTGCGTCCAGAATAGCAGGATGCTTTCTTTCCTATTTAGCCTAGGCTTCCCATTTTTGGGACTCTTTAAAGCTGTTTTATGCTTTTCCTCACCTTTTCCAGCTTTTCTTTACCTCTTCCCAACTAATTCCTCTTCATTGGGGAAATTTAGATTCCTCCTCAGAATCTAAATTAATTTCTTTCAAGGATTTTTGAAAGATTGTGGGGATTTGTTGCCTTATCCATCCTCATGGATTTTGCAAGTGATCTCTAATTCTCATCTTGGTCAAAATGCACAATCAATTTATTTATTTCTTCAAATTAAATATTCAAATACATTCACACCATACTTATCCTTTGGGGTCCACTCCCCTTAGGACTTAAAGTTCACATGTCTAATTTTTCAATTTCAACACAGAAATTGGGGGTGTTACATATTCCCCCTCTGAAAATAAACACCGTCCTCGATGTTGTTATTCAACTACTAGAGTTTATTTAAACAAAAGAGGATATTTCTCCATCATTTCAGCTTCCTTTTCCCAGGTAGCTTCGTCCTTTCTGTCTGCCCATCTGTTTGAGGGTGATAGGCATTACTAAAATTCAGCTTAGTACCCATCCCTCCAAACAATCCTTTCCAAAATGCTGCTGTAAACTTAGCATCTCGATCTGAAACAATTACCTTGGGAACTCCATGAAGCCTTACTATCTCCTTCAGGAAAACATTTGCTACTTGAGCGGTTCCAAAAGTAGATTTCACTGGTATAAAGTGGGCAGCTTTGGTTAAAGTGTCTACTACTACCATTACATAATCATGTTGGTATTTGGTTTTAGGTAGTCCTGTTATAAAATCCATGGAAACTGTGTCCCATTTCCATTCTGCAATTGGCAAAGGGTTTAAAAGACCTGCTGGATGTTGATGCTCAACTTTGACTAGTTGACATTCCATACAACTACTTAGATATTCTTCCACATCTCTCTTCATTCCTGGCCAGAACAACTTCTTATTCAAGGCTGTTAACATATTTTGGTATCCTGGATGTCCTGCATAAGGCTGTTTGTGATATTCATCCAAAATTTCCCTTTTTAATGACTCTACATTAGGAATATACAACTTGTTTTTGTAATATAGTAGCCCTTTTTGATTTTGAGTAAAGTCAGTTTTATCCCTTTTCTGTAGTTTCACCAAGAGTGTTTCACAGTTTGGGTCTTGGCTGGCTACTTTTCTCACCAACTCTTCTATCTCAATCTGGCCACTACTCCCAATACTATTTAAATTTTGACAAGCATTTCTACTTAAGGAATCAGCAACTTTATTTTCTTTTCCCTTGATATGTTTTATGTCCATATCAAATTCACTTAAAAAGGACAGCCATCTGGCTTGCTTTGCATTCAGATCAGTTTGGGAAAAGAAATATTTAAGACTAATATGATCAGTCATCAATGTGAATTTCTTCCCCAAAAGATAGTGCCTCCACATTTTTAAAGCATGGATAACAGATGCAAATTCCAAATCATATGCACTATAATTCTGTTCATGTATTTTCAGTTTCCTAGATTCATATGCAATAACTAAATTTCCCTGCAACAGGACTCCTCCCAGCCCTTCTCTGCAAGCATCTGTACATACAACAAACTCTTGATCAGGATCAGCAATTTTTAATATAGAGGCTGAAATAAGTTTTTGTTTTAACTGCTCGAAACTATGTTGACATTTTTCAGTCCACACAAACTTGACACCCTTTCTTTGCAATGAAGTGATGGGATGTGCTATGGCAGAAAATCTTTCCACAATTCTACGATAGTAGCCTGCCATCCCCATGAATGACCTTACTGCTGAAACATCAGTTGGGACTGGCCATTCCTTAATTTCTTTTATCTTTTCAGGGTCAACTGCAAGCCTTTTTTCAGAAATAATATGACCCAAATATTGAATCTTATCCTTGTAAAATTCACATTTACTGAACTTGGCATATAGCTGATTTTCTTTCAGAGTTTGCAACACTATCCACAGATGTTCCTTCTGTTCCTCTTTGTTTTTGGAGTAGACTAAAATATCATCTATGAACACTAGAACAAACTTATCCAAATACTTATTTAACACACTGTTCATCAGGCACATAAAGGTGGCAGGGGCATTTGTCAGACCAAAAGGTAGGACTACAAATTCGTAGTGTCCATACCGGGTTCGGAAAGTTGTTTTGCTAATGTCTTCTTATTTGATTCTGAGCTGGTGATACCCAGTCCTTAAGTCAATCTTTGAAAAAACTGAGGCCCCTCTCACTTGATCAAAAAGATCATCAATTCTAGGAAGTGGATATCTATTCTTAATAGTCAACTTGTTCAGTTGACGATAATCAATGCACATCCTAAAAGTTCCATCCTTCTTTTTAACAAATAAAACAGGTGCTCCCCACGGAGACACACTTGGTCTAATGTAACCTTTATCCAGTAATTCTTGCAGCTGCATCTTCAGCTCCATAAGTTCTGGCGGACTCATCCGATAGGGGGCTCGGGAAACTGGTGTAGCTCCGGGCACCAAATCTATGGAGAAATCAATTTCTCTTTTGGGAGGGAGATGAGGAATCTCATCTGGGAAAACTTCTTTAAATTCCCTTACCACCGGTAACTCATTCAACAGATTTTCTTCCGTCCTCTGTTCTACTTCTTCCACATGTACCGCATAGACTTGGTATCCTTTTCGAGCTGTTATTTTTAATTGTAAAGCTGATATTTGTCTTACTAAAATGGATTTTGGTTTCCCTTTTAGTGTAAAAGGTTTCCCTTCTTCATCCACACAATGCAGGGTTTTATCCCAGCAGTTCATCAGAGCTTTTTTCTTTTCCATCCAATCCATTCCTATCAGCAGATCATAGGATCCTAATGGCAATATGTTCAAATTTAATTCTGTTGTAAATCCATTTAATTGTATTACGGTTTTGGGCAATTTATGTGTGACTTTTCTCTTAGTTCCAGTGGCCAGCTGTACCAACCATGACTGCTGAAATTTTTCAGGTTTAATTTTACATTTTTCTACAATTCCAGGACTAATGTAACTCAAAGAAGCACCTGGATCAATCAAAACAGTAATAGGTAGGTTAGAAATCTTACCCTCCATTTCCACCATGGTTGCTTGATGTTCTTCTTGCCGATTTTCCGATGCTGCACTGATAGTTGGTATATTTCTGGCTATGTCATTTACTATTGTTGCTTCCCGCTCTCTGCTGATCATATGAATATTTCTATGGGGGCAGTCTCTCATCATATGGGGTTCTCCACAGCCCCAAAATTTCAAAGGTTCTTTCATTCTGACTGTCCCTTCCTTCTTATTGTTCCCTTCTACTGGTTTTGAAGCCACTTGGGACTGAGCAGTTTGACTTTCTTTTGGTTTATTGAATTTTTTCCGCTGATGGTCTCTACCAAAATTTCTTAGATACGCTGGTTTTGGTCTTTTACCTTTGAACTCACCCTTGTTCAGCTTTACCTTTAAACTACTGATAGCATAATCTTGCTTTTCTAACAGCTTCATCCATTTTTTTTGGGTTGTCAAACTCAATTTTCTCCTTGTACACAGTAGGCAAACAATTTAAAAACCTTTGCACTTTTGCCTTTTCTTCCCTAATGTAAGGGACATACCTCAGTAAATTAGTAAACTTAGTGACAAACTCATCAATAGTGAGGTGTCCTAGTCTAAGTTCATGGAATTCTTTTGCTTTATCATCATAATAACGTTCATTCAAATAACGACTTTTGAACTTAGTCTGAAAATCTTCCCAAGTAACTGTCTTTTCATCAATGGCATGCACCATTTTTGTCTCTTCCCACCACAGTGTAGCCTTTCCTTGTAACTGATACACAACTAATCTGGCCTTCAGATTGCTCTCATATTCATATACTTGGAAATACTTGATCATGTTCAGCAACCAAGCTTCAGCATCTTCTTCCTTCTCCCCATCATAGGAGGGAGGCTTAATCTTTCTAAATTCTCCCTGCAATTCTATTTTCTGCTTATGTTGATGTCTAGCTGCATCCTCATCCTTAGACTCATCCATCTTTATTTTTCCAGAACCTTCGCCTTCCTGGCTGTTCCGGGAAGTTAGCTCTCTAATGAGCTTTTCCTGCTCCTTACTGGCTGATGACAACATGTCATTCTAGCTTCTTAGTTCAGCCAATTCTCGTTGCATCCTGTGCAACATGGCCATTACCGGGGCATTGGGATCTGGAGTAGCAAACTCATCTCGCAGATCCACGTAAATTCCTCCCTCTTCAGCCATTTTAGCACCACTGTACACACTCATACATTTGATTAGTAAGACAAAAAAAACAATCTCTACAATGTTCAACAATATTCAGAATTTAGTGAGCACAATAACAACAGCCCAATTTTTGCACTTGGGCTCCGATACCATTTGTAACACCTCCAGTTTAAGGAATTTTTTTTTTTTTTTTCATATATAATGGGGTTCCATTTTGCTTCGACTCCGCTAGTGTCTCATTTAAACTCAAGATCTTTGTTTCACCACACCTTCCTAATAATATTCAATATTCCTTGTGCACATTAAACACCATATAGTATAAGTTTAGACCCTAGGTTCATTCAAATTTTTTTTTTTTTATACCTTCATATAAGTCATACCTACATATACCACTTATAGATATAACACAGATGTTACTTCTATCTATATATATATATACCCTTGATAATGTTTCTTGAGTGCACATATATATATATATATATATATATATATATATAGGCCACATATAAATATTAATTTAATGCGCACCCATATACATAGCTCATATATATATATATACTATACCCCTTGGTGTTATTCTTGAGTATTCCCACATATAAGCATGTAATAGATGTATACGTATATATAATATATAACACATGTATACGCCTTGCTATACCGACCATGTATATAATGTAGCGACCATGTATAATGTATACTTAGGAGTAGCGACCATGTATATAATGTATATAACACGCATATCAAATAATTGCCAAATTTTTATACATAGATCGATATACCGTGTAGGTCAACCACCACAGAGTTTTTTTTTATAACCCTAATCGCAACCGTGTTGGTATGGCTTTCGTGCTATTACTTGCAGGATTGTTTACGACGTATCATCTTGCAGTCTATTCATAATTATTCAATAGCCGCTTAACGAAAGGAGGTTCAGGTCTGCGTAACAACTCCAAGGGTATTGCCACGTCCTGCGATTTATTATTTTTGGCATTCCGAGCCAGTGCATACCCGTGCTGATCCATACGTCGAGGGTGCAACCGGCGTGCCAGTTCCTGGTCACAATACACGCATCGCACCGTATTCGACTGGGTTTAGCGTGGAAGTGTGGTTTTGTGGCATTCGATGGTGTTGCAGTCTGGGACGGTGCCTCACTCATGAGGAAAAAGTACCAGCTGTCTTTGTATTTCGTCCCATACCCAGCAAGAGTTTGACGGGTGGTTTTGATAGTTGTCAATTCATCTGGCCAAGTACTGTGTGCGCCGTTTGGTGCCGCGGAAAATTTATTAAGCTTAGGGTTTGTACCCTATCTCTGTGCAAACGAGAGGTAGCTTCTTACCTCACCAGGTACCCACCTATGGACGTGGCGGAGCTTCCTAAATCAATATAGGGATTTACTGACTTCTGGGGCAGTGTAATTAGGGTTGCAGGCTCCCTTTTATTGAGGCTCTAGGGCTCGATTTCTTCATTCGACCATTCCCATTCATTTTCTGAAGTAGAGAATCATTGTCTTTCACCACTCACTTCGCCTATGTTGGATGGTCAAGTCGAATAAGTTTTCAGCTTACTGTTTATATTCTCTGGTGTTTTGTTTTTTTTTCTTCCTGCAGGGTTTCTTCACCTGCTTGGAATTTATTTTCTGGATTACCTCCTATGCAGTGACGCGGGGTCTTAGCAGAGGTGTCGGCTACTGTCAAACAGAGAGAAGTTCAGCGTAAGGTTTCAGTTGTGTTTATTTCCCTTTTCGTCCGGAGACCTCTTTTATTCCTTTACTGTTACAGATCACCGTGTCTCCTCAAATTTAGATTGTTTTTCGCATTTTTTTTTTTTTCCAATCGGTGCTCTGGTTTGATTGTAAACACCGATTTTTTTTCTAACCTACTCTAATAAAATCCTAAATGGCTGCAGGCTAATTCTCGGTATGTCACGGCCTCATTCAGCACGTGTTTTATGTGAAGAATATGTCCTTTTATTCTTGTTTCGATTCTTGGAGCCGCTTAGATTTATTTGCATTTCGATTTAGGTAAATAGGCGTTCATAGCTCTTTACACATCGTACTGTTTTTATTGGTTTTACTGTTGTAAGTAGCAATGTAACGCGCGGGTAGGAAGAAATTGTCTACTTACAGGTAACCTCTACATTCCTCCATCCGGCTGTAGGAGTGATGCATCAACTTGCGGGTTTGTGATTTCGTTCAGATCTAATATCGCTAGCTATTCGCACTTATATTACGGCTAAATTTTTTTTTTTGTTTATTAATTGGCTCACGCCCGGCTATGGTCAAAGGTGCCGTGGCCAGACAGACTCATTATAGGTTGAGTGACTTCGTTTTGCGTTATGGCGACATGAACAGAGTCACGACTCTCACTTGGGTAAACTCTGTGCGTTAACTGAAATTTAGATTCTAAAATCAGATATGTTTACTGCTGGTGGTGTTTTAACCCTATATACTTTTGCATAGCAAAGAAGTCCAACTACTTTGCCTCGAATTTAATATACAGTGTGATTTATATAGACAGCCCTTTAACCAGTATACACTGTCTCATAATAGTTTTTATTAACTGTGAAATCTCCACGTGATCTCGTGATATTTAGGGTTAGAATTGCTACTTATACATCGTATTATCGTTTTTATCCTTCACTTTGTTCGTATCATTGAACATTAAACGATCCCCGACGTACCGTGGTTTAGAACTGTCGGTACAGTCCGAGGGCTCGTTTGACATCGCTCAAAGGCATATTATTTTACTTAATGAACGCACCTTAATGTAGTTTAACTCTCTGCTAGTGCAATTAGTTGTAAAGATCATTTATGTATTTCATTGTAACTTAATTGTTTTGAAATTTGATCACCCTTTTTACATGTATGGTTCATATATATAATTCGTATTTAAGTCTCCTTTTCAACGTGTATGGTTATATATCTATAATTCGGATTCCTCTTTCCCTTTTTTGTCATATATGTTTCATTTATGTGTATAGCTCCTTTGTAGTCAAGGTTAAAAGGGTTCTAATTGTACTAGTTATTGACACTTGGTAATATAGGTATATATATATTTTTTAATTGCCTATACATGTATTCGATAGTGCAATTGGTGATATACATAGAGCATAGATTTCATCCATAACCATAATAATTTATTTCATTGTTTAAAGGTGGATTTAAATTTCAATAGACTCCATAAAGGGTAGAAATGCTAGAATACTGCCATAGAGTAGAAGTACCTCTTTATATATATGAATGTCGTATTCCATATTTTTAATGTCTTTACTCTCTTTACCTCCGTTCTGCTACAATATTTTTCTAATATACCTATGAGCATATAATATCACTTTGGATTTACATGAAACAAGAAAATATTTAATTATCTGTAGAGACTAAGTAACTTCAGATTTAAACTGATCTTGGTTTAGAGTTTCTGAGGTTTCTACTCTATGGATTTATGTTCTACAACTAACCAGAATCTGGAAGGTGAAAGCCTTAGGATGGACTCTGGTAAATGTAGTACAAAAAATCACTCATATCAGTAAAATTCGATTTTATATGTAGCCAATTCATACTATCATAAAACAGAATAACAAGAATTTCAGAACATACCACAATTGCAAATGACCAACCTCCCAACCTTAGAGTCCTCTTTGTCTCCCAAGACTCACCCCCGAGCTGAGATCACCTCCCAAGACAGACCAACCTCTGATCTTTTTAGGAGCAGCTTATTTAAGCTCATATTTCCCCAAAGCATGTTTCTAATTCTGCGTCCAGAATAGCAGGATGCTTTCTTTCCTGTTTAGCCTAGGCTTCCCATTTTGGGACTCTTTAAAGTTGTTTTATGCTTTTCCTCAGCTTTTCCAGCTTTTCTTACCTCTTCCCAACTACTTTCCTCTTCATTGGGGAAATTTAGATTCCTCCTCAGAATCTAAATTAATTTCTTTCAAGGATTTTTGAAAGATTGTGGGGATTTGTTGCCTTATCCATCCTCATGGATTTTGCAAGTGATCTCTAATTCTCATCTTGGTCAAAATGCACAATCAATTTATTTATTTCTTCAAATTAAATATTCAAATACATTCGCACCATACTTATCCTTTGGGGTCCACTCCCCTTAGGACTTAAAGTTTAGATGTCTAATTTTTCAATTTCAACATAGAAATTGGGGGTGTTACAGCTTGATCCTCAACCTCCATATTCTCCTTGAGATTTGCCGCTTCTTTTTCCTCGGCCTCCATCTTCTCCTTGAGGTTTGCCATTTCCTTTTGTTCGTTGGACTGTGGTCCAACCATACTGCAAGCTTGATTCTCAATGTATTTATATATGGACTTTATTCGAGAATGCCAAAGCTACTTGTCCTGAAGTTTCAATCCTGTCCTATCAAAAAACAGAGTGGTTTTTGGCCAAAATAAATAAATTCTCAAATTTTGATTTAAAATCAGTTTTTGAACAGTATATATGGATTCAGCACTTGAAAAAGAACCTTGAAACTCTAGATTGTGGAAAATTTACTGCTCAATATTGAACCACCAGGATTGTGGAAAATTTAAAAGTTTTTTTTTTTATATGCCTATTTGATATTTATTATTAAGTAATATTCAGACATAAAATATTTACGAGAAGGCATGGTACTTACTATAATTTTAAGTTAATTTAATGATTGATAGGAATATTCGATAATAAATAGAGAGTGTGATTAAATTTCTAACCATGGAGGGAAGACGTAGCGCTTCGTGATATTTGGGCTTCGTAATAGTCGTAACATCTTTTTGGGGACATTCCTTATTATAAAAAAAGAGTAACTGAACACGATATTTTGAACTTAATATGGTTGTGTGTTCTATTTTTACGCTGTAAAGCATTTTTATTTGAAAACAATCCACCTAAAGTGCCACATGTATCATTATGTACCATTGATGTTCATGTTAGACGATTCAAATGATTTCAACCTTTGATTCATTATTGTTATTATTCAGTTATAAAAACGACTTTAAATTTCTTGAACGGACATTTCCACTTAACAGAACGACTACTAGATAGAGTCTTCGCCAAGAGGGGAAAAAATGGATATAAAATATTAGCGTCAGAGCTGGTTAATGCAATTGTGCCGATGTCGGCTGCTTTCAACCCGAAATCGACCCAATTGGGATTTCCCAGCGGCATCTGATGGCGGCTCGTCCCTGTAAATAATCGATTGCCTTCACTGGTGCACTAAATTAATCCGAGAGAAGAACATTGCAAAGATTGGAGCTATATAAGTCCACCTTGAAAGTCTAGAAGAGGACAGGGAGCTTCACATCCCACCAGTCCCAAACTCATGTGGCAGCTCATACTTATGCCCCATCAACATTGGAGACGGGCAAGAAGGTTAAGACGTGAAATTCAGCACGATAGTTTTCATCTCTACAGAGAGCTCTGAGGAAGACAGTGGACAGTCAAAAAAGGGACAGGGACCAACTGCAAGCTACGTGTTTTTGGTTAGCATATTTCACATTTTGCAGTAAATCTTAGACGCACTTGGCCATTTTTGTCGATCAGCAATTTTAATATTGAACTCTCATAGCTCATCGACATGCACAAAGCGCTCTTTGCTTTTTGGTCATTATGGTGTTGCAGAGCACACTCACATAGCCCTTGCAATGGCTTCGCTTCGGCTCCTAGTGGTGAACAAATTTACTAAAATTATTGAATGAACAAACTCTTCGATGAATATTGTTGTGGAGCAATTAATTCGAACAATATTACGGCTGCAAATATTAACTTTAACAGTAGGGGTGGATGACATGTGTGTGAGAGGGCTCGAATAGACCCATGGCATAACAGTGTTGAGCTCTTTGAAAACCTGGGTAGCGTGACACTATGAATTTCGGAGTTTATCATGGTAGTTGGAGGAGTTAGTTACTGAGGCATTCATTCTAATCCATGCTAGTGCTAGTGGTAACCCTAGCTTTTTCTTCTTAAAATTTTTTACTTCATAATGTTTGATATTTGCCAAATGGGCTTCGGACCAAGGCTTAACCAGAAAATAGGTTGCATTCTCACAGGCCATTCTGGTACATTAAGGTAGTGGCCGTAGGCAGGTCATGACTTGCATGCACATATCAGAGACTTGAGCCCACCCCGGGTTCTTCTTAAAGCCTGGCATTACTTTTTTATTGGTAAGGCTACGGTCTAGCAGTAGATTGATGGGAATTAACCACAATTAGACCAAGCTTGATCCTCAGCCTCCATATTATCCTTCAGATTTGCCGCTTCTTTTTCCTCGGCCTCCATCTTCTCCTTGAGGTTTTCCATTTCTTTTTATTCGTTGGACTGTGGTCCAACCATACTGCAAACTCGATTCTCAATGTATTTATATATGGACTTTATTTGAGAACGCAAAAGCTACTTGTCCTGAAGTTTCAGTCCCGTCCCATCAAAGAACAGAGTGGTTTTTGGCCAAAATTAATAAATTCTCAAATTTTGATTTAAAATCAGTTCTTTAACGGTATATATGGATTCAGCACTTGAAAAAGAACCTTGAAACTCTAGATTGTGGAAAATTTACTGCTCAATATTGAACCACCAAGATTGTGGAAAATTTACAACGGATTCCAACCAATCCTTCTGATTCTGGACAAATTTAACTCAAAAAAACCAAAAAAAATCCAAAATGTATAACATATAGACGACGGCTTAAAGGAACAATGTAAATCAGTCGAGCAGGTATGTTTCAAGTCTGGGTCTGGTCAAATGCTTCTTGTACCTGTAAATTCTGAATAGATAAAATATTTATTTCCTTTAAAAATATATTGAACTAATTCTACAGCAAATTGACACCGTAAAATAATAATATCAGATTTTAGTTCTCTTTGGGCCCGAGTACTTACATCTTGATGAAATAATATTTTTCTTTAATTCATTTCATTCTTGAAACAGAGAAAGAACTTTCAAGAAATGTCTAAATTTGACCAACATTAAATAAAATGACTCTTTATCTCCACCAAGCCATTCAATTCATGCAGGATTTTTGTCTAAACTATAAAGTATTCGCAGCTAAAGCAAGGTTTAAGCCATGAAGGATTGGAAGCTATCTGTATGCATTACATATTTGAAAATTCATGGGAATATTTCAAAAATTCTCATGAACGATGAAAAGTTAAGGCTAAGAAGATTACCCGTGGGGCAAACGCAGACCTGAGGCACAAAAATGCCTCGGCAAGCCTTGATAGGATATATGTAGATTGCTTTGACTAGTTACGCAGGATTCTGAGCTTCCCCACTACCGAAAACAGAACTTATACAAAATAGTAACTGTAACTGAATTGGGAAGGATTGGATGCATAATCCACAAATATAACTTTGTAGATTATGGAACTTATTTCCTCCTTCTATACAATCTACAAAACTATGTTATTAATGGAGGAGTAGAAATGATTGGTTACATGATCCACAAAACTAACTTTATAAAACATGGAACTTATCTCAACTCATAATTTTCTAATGTACAAAGCTAAGCCATTAATAGAGGAAGTCATACCTTTGACATCCTAGAAAGCATTTTAATACATAATCTTTTCTAAAAATTAAATGTATATGTAATTGTATTTTTTTTTTCATTGTAAAAGATATAATATGTATGTTATTCACTAACTTAATATATAATTTCACTACTTATGATTATACTGGCATAAATTTCACTATATTTTCCCATCTTTTCTTAATTTGAATTTATGCCATTCAAGCAACGAGGATGTAAAATTTATTTTATTTTTGAAGAACCTACTCGTTATTCAATTTTCTTAATGAAAAAAGCATAAAAAAATGAAAATATAAAAAAAAAAAAAAATGAATTTATAAAGTTAACAAAAATATTAAAATGAACAAATATCAAATCTTTCGTGTTACAATCTTAAACTCCATTCAAACTACTTTTTAATTTAATGTAGATATCAAAGTAACTTATTAAAATTTAGTTTTCCACATTACATATACATATAAAGTGACAATTTTTCAATTCTAAAAATGAAAAATGGAAAAATGTATGTGATTAAGAGTATGTGTAGGACTAGTAAGAATTTCAACTATAATTGACTTTATTTTATGAGAACAAAGCGAACACTATCCTAGATTTAGTTTTTTGAGAAAAAAAATAATTCAAAAAAACCATAAAATTGAAATTGCTTAAATATATTTTAAATATAAGTTAGTTATAAGAATTTAAAGTTTTAAAATAATAATAATAATATTTAAAAGAAAAATAACAAGTAAGAGAAAATATTGATTTACATTAACCACTAATTCTTTTTTTATAAGCTTGGTAGGACTACATCTTCATCATGTCTAATATAGCACCCCGATCGGGGTGGGGAATTGAATCGGCGACTTCACATCAAGAAGTGCCATAACAGAGCGCCCGATCATCATCTATCCAAGACCCAACGAACATTAACCACTAATTTCAAAAATAAAACAAAACAAAAAAATTATTTACATTAACCACATTATCTAAAGAATGCACTTTTAAAAATAATGAAAGAGCTTTAAATAAAAAAGTATTGAGCATACCCTTATATAGATGTCATTTCATTTTTTTCCATAAACCCCAACCCTAAATAAATATAAGAAAATATCTCAAAAAAATAAATATCCATCTCCAAAAAACATCTCTGTAATATCCCTCGCATAAGCCACCATAAAAACTCTCATAAAATGAGGGTTATTAAATAATTAAATATTATTAATTATTATATTGATATTAAATGAAGAATATTCTTGTAATTGTTGATTATAAGAATATTGGAAGAATTATTTCTTGATTATTTTATTTATAATAATTTATATTCTTCCATGGAAATAAATTATATTTCCAAGTTGGTATATTTTATGAGTTTTAGAAATAATGAGTAATAGATTTGGAAAAAGTATGGATAAGTGATATTTTTCTCATAAGGAAAAAGAAAATCTACCTTTAAAAATGAAAGCATGAGGGATTTATGGAATGCTTTTCTGATTTAGGAAAAATCATATTTATGGAGGCTTTATGGATTGCTTTTGTGATTTAGAAAAGCTGGAATGCTTTTATGATTTAGAAAATATGGAATTATTTTATGATTTAAAAAAAGCTGGAATACTTTTAGGATTTAGAAAAGCTTGAATGCTTTTATGAATTAGAAAAGATGGAATTCTTTTATGATTTAGAAAAAAGTTGGAATACTTTTATGATTTATAAAATCTATTCCATTTTAATTAATTCTATTTTTTATTATAATCCCATGAGAGAAATAGAGGAGGGAAATGGGAGAATACATGGAGAATGGAGCCAAGGAAGAGGAAGAGAGTATTTCAAGCATGCATCAAGAGATGAGTAACCATATTCTTTGAAAATCTCTTTGTTTTCATATGGACCTTGATAATATAATGATTGAATTTATTTTCAATAAAAATTTCAATGTATTAAAAGCTAGATCTACACTTATTTATGCATTATTTTGATAAAACCCCAAGGGGATCTTGTTTAGAAGGCTGAGTAGTTCCAGATCTGGTATGGATCTGATGTTTCAGCCATATATTAGTTGTATATCTGAATATTAACCTACATCAGCTGAAGTTCCTCATATAAAATGTTGTCAAGTCTTTCTGCAGCTTTTCCAATTGTTTCTGCTATTATTTTTGAAGGATTCTTGCTCTTGCTTCAAGTAAATCCAATACTTCTACAAAGGAACTTGATTATAGATCTGATTTCTTGATTACATACTATAACATGAGTCTAATGGCTGATTTCTAGTGTCTTCCAGCAGAAATTGCGCAATTTCTAAAGGACGGTTTCTCTATTTAGCAATTCTCTCCTTTAGCTGATTTTCAGCTAGTGTTGATTGTGGGAGATCTGTTAAAACCTCTAAACTCATTTATTTTTGCCGAAACTTTCTTGAGGTCTGACACAGCCTAAAATAAGGGAACCTAGCCCTGTTCTACATTATTTTCACACTGGCTTGCTTATACAATGTCCTCCTTGAGCCTATTGCAGATTTTCCTGAGAGTGGAATTTAGCACTTCTTCCTTGGTTGGTTTTTACTTCTCTTTTGGATCCATTGTTTAGATCTATAGATCTAAGGTTCCTAAGAGAAAAAAAAAAAAACTCTAAGAGGATTGTATCATTCCCACACTTGCTGTGTTTCACCATTCTTCTATAGACAGAGTCTGGAACGGGCCAGGAAGCCTCTGGATTTCACCCTTCCTTGTGAAGGTGATGCATCTAGTAAATGCCCTACCAGTCTATCTCTGGTTTAGATCTATTGGTGTAATTCCATATTGCTGTGATTCCATAGTGGAATATCTTAAGATATTCCCTACTGAGCCTATATTTTCCCATTTGGAACATTGCATAATTGTATGCAAGGAAATAATTATTGTGTTAAAACTCTTCAAAATGAATAGAAGATAAAAATATATCCTTGTATTCATTATTGGATTAGATTCTTAGAGAGGAAAAAGAGTAATCACATGCTTTATTATGTAGGATTATTTAGAGAAACATATATGCTTGCATGCATGGGAAAAATATATTTTTGAGTATTAGATATCTAGAGAAAAGGAAGATGCAATCACATAATATTTATTGTGTTAGCCTTCTTTTCAGAAAAATAATATGTATTTGTCCAACCTAAAGGGATTAGCTATGGTATTAGATTTATCTTGGGAGAATATTATGCATAGTTATTGGTTATATCTTTTGGATGAGAGGGAAATGTCACTTTGCATGCATGAAATGATAAGTGGTATGCGTTTGACCCTTGGAAAAGAAATGTGTTTATTTTTCCATGAAATATTTGTTTGGTTTCTTTTGGAAAGAAATATATGTTTTACATGCAGGAAGAACAAGATATGTTATTGCATGCACAAAACTATAACTTGTATGTTAACTTTGTTTGAAATAGAGTTGGCATTGCTATACATAGTAACCATTATGAATAGATCTTGGGTGGAAAATATGTTTTTGGAAAAGAACATGTATTCACATGCGTAAGTATAACATCTATTGCATTAATCCATATTGAAAAGAAAACATACGAGTAGGAAAAAAGAGAAATTGCTTGTTGGGATAGTTATCTTGAAAATATTGTTATGCATTTGCATGCACAGTATTATTATATAGTATGTTAGCTTTCTTTTGAAAATAATAGGAAAGTTCATGCAAGATTTTATTAGTGTTTGGTGGAAAGAGGATGCTTGATATTGATTTATTTGTTACTAATGCATGTGAAATGATGTTAAATAAGGAAACTAATGTCAATGTGGTTATGTTTTATAAATTCATACAAATATTTCTTGAAGTGTCACAAATAGAGATTGATTATTGGTTTATTAATATTTTATCTAATCATGATATCAAGTGTGCTGACGACAGAAATGGCAGGAAAGAAGGATGACTTGAGAAAATGAAATTTCAAGTTTAACATTGTGGAAGATAAAGAGTTGTTAGTCCATGCAGGTTTAGTAGTTCCAATTGCACAATGATCCCCTGAAGGAAACAGTCTGAATACAAAGACAGAGATTGATGATTCGTGGGTAAATAGTATCATGATGATTGTAATAACTTATAGCTAGTTATGTTTCGTTTAAGATTATTTTTATATGTAAATTTTATTACAATGGTCAAGGGATGGACTCCCTTATAACCATTGAGTGAGGGGTGACAACCCTCACGAGCGTTTAATAATAAAATTAAACGTTTGCTAGTTTTCACCCTACGGGGTTTCCAGGGTATATCGGTGTCTATTTATGTGATTGTTAATTGTGTAATTTTGATGATGTTAATTTCTTTCATGATATGACGTTGATATTATCAATTAGGTGATCTACTAATTGAATTAAAATGATCATGGGATGGATGCATAGTTATAGCAGGAAATTTAAGTTAATATGCTACAACAAAGACAATTAATGGTTGTGTAACTCACTATGATTTTTGCTAAATATTTCTCTAAGTGATGATAATGGGTATTTAAATGGTTAATGCAGAAATATATAAAGAAATTTATAAGGTTACACATTCGTAAATGTTGAAAAAAAGTCCTAGCTCCATGCATTTTTCCTGCGAGGTTATCGGTGTATGTTACAAATGGTATCAGAGCAAAAGGTTGCAACACTGGCGCCTTTTGGGAATCGTTATGCAAAAAGGAAGTAGAGGTATGATGCTAGTGGGCATCATCTCATGTATGATTTTAATTAAACTTGTAGTATACTACAATTAACATGAGATGCATGTTGCATGATTAATGACTGCATGAAAGAGTAGAAAGTTATAATGTTTCTTTAAAAGTTGTGCTCATGAAATTTGAATATGGATGTGGATAAAATACAATAAAACTTCTATTGTACCTATGAACCATCTTGAGCACTCACTGTTTATATTACAGATTAATTACCAACCTTTGCATGCATAATATGAGAAAAATGATTATGGTGCATAAGAAAAAAGAATGGAAAAACATGGCTCAATTTATCATGCACTACCTATAAATAAGGAATACACGTATGGTTGGTGTGATAACTAAATAATATAGAAGTTGGGTTTGACCCTGAAGAGGACAATGGAATGTTGAAAACAAAATATATATATATTTGAACGAAACTCTTATTTGTTAAAAACAAGAAATGAGTGAAATAGAACTCACATAGTGAAGTTAAATTCAATAAAAAAATCATAGTAGCATAATTGTGGGTTCTCTTTCTTCATTTAGAGTTGTAGAGGAAAGTTTGCATTCCATGTGTTCGACAAAATGTGGTAATTGAGATCCACGGTTTTTTTATTTTAAATAATTTCATCCGTGGAAGTTTTGGATGTGATTAGTCTTTAATATCAAGGGGTTTTCATACCTTGAGATCATGTAACCCCCATGGTGATTCCAAGGAAAAGTTATGTTTAGAAATGGATCCATAATTGGGTCAAATTTCCTGATTAGACGCTGTTGTAGGGATTGTTGGTTCTGTTATTAGCAGAAATTTTACCATTGATGATATTAATATGATTCATGATGTTCTAGAAATTCTAGTTTTACTATCTCTATGATAGTATAAACATATTTATGGAAATTTATTTCATCTCTGCTAACTAGTCCCTCAATGGTAGTAGATTGTATGCTTGCCAACTATTTGGAAGAATGCCTTATCCACCATAGATTGCATGCTTGAAAATTGTTGTTAAAATTCCTCAATGGATGTAGATTGCATGCTTGAAAATTGTTTGATCGAATGTCGAATTGGTTGTAGATTTCATGCTTGCACACTATTTGAAAAAAAAGTCTACAGTGATTGTAGATTTCATGATTGCAAATTATTTTCACAAAATTCCTCAATGGTTGTCACTTATATGGTTGCAAGCTAATGGTAAGCGAAAAAAAAAAAGAATCACATTTTGTGTCCTAGTGTTCAATGGGATTGTTAGTTCTCTACAATATTGATGGTTGCTAAGGTGAGACTTAAATAAAGTATCATGCTATGGTATGCAACATATGTTAATGTCTTTTTTCTAAGCTACATGATTATTATTATTATGTGAAAATTTTGAATGTATACCACCTATATTACATGCGATGAATTGTTGTCAATGTGCTTTGACAAATTTTGGACCCCATGTTGTGGGTCAAGTATAGATGCATGGTGTACATAAATGTTCCTTTGCCTTAATGATAATATGCAATGGAAAATTATGTAAATTACTGTGGATTTGTAGACATTGACTATTTTTAGACATTGAATTTTTATTGGATTCAATGGCTATGGAAGCTATGATGGGATTGATGTAATGAGGTAATATTTTATTTTATTGTTGAGTTAATGAATAATTTAGTTGGGGTATTCAGGAAATAACTCTAGAGTTTTTGTAACACCCCCAAGTTCTATGCTTTTCAAATTAGACATTTGAACATAAATCCAAAGGGGAGTGGACCCCAATGTATAATTATTGTGTGGATGTGGTTAATTATTTATTTATGAAAAATAAATAAAATATTGTGTATGCACTATGACCAAATGAGAAATTGAGATCACATGCCTAATCCATGAGGTTATGGAAAAGGTAAAGACTTTCCCCAAAATATTTCAAAAATCCTTGAAAGAAGTTATTTCTAATTTAGATTTTTGAGGAAAAATCTAAATTCCCCAATGATGAGGAAAGTAGTTGGGAAGAGGTAAAAAACTGGAAAATCTAGAAAAGCAGAAAGCAGCTTTAAAGTCCCTAAATAAGGGAAGCATAGGCAAACAGGAATAAAAGCATCCTGAAATTCTGGACGCAGAATTGGAAACAGGCTTTGGGGAGAGCATAGCTTAAATAAGCTGCTCCGGAACAGATTGAGGTTAGTCTATTCTTGGAGGATCTCAGCTCGGGGGTGAGTTCTGGAGATAGACGAACTCCAAGGTTGAGAGGACTGGTCATAGTATCGGTATGCATACATAAATTTGGAGATTTATCTATGAATTTTTATGTAAGGTTATATGAATTTTTATGTTATGATTTCTTATGCAAAGTTTAGATTTACTGTTTGTTCAGTACCTCATGCAATTGAAAATTAGAGCTATTAGCTGAAAATCCACCAGGTTAATAGCAGGGACAAATGGTTGGATTCCGGGGATAAGTACCCTGTAGTAATAAAGTTAGAGATGATAGATTTCTTGAATGTCAAATCTAATAACAAATGTACAGGTGTAGCTTGCTGTCTTTTAAAATGAAAATGGAGTTGCTGTGTGTATAAACCGAAATTTTTAACAAAACGGTAAACATAAACAACAAGTACAGTCCAAGGGAAGAGTTGTAATATGCACCAGAATTACAAGTATGCTGAATAATCTTAACAATAACATAATGGTTGGAGATAGATACCATGAGTTTGAATTGGATTGAAATTATTGTGGGAGAGAAAGACAATAATTTGCAAAAACACTAGTGGGAGAGAAAGACTAGTGTAACTCCTAAATAAAATGCAATGTGCACTTGATAGAGTTTTTCTTATCATTTTGATGATTAAAGGGCTAAGTGCTCCTTGAGTTTTTGTGAAAGTATTATGACTTAAGTATTATTTTACATTTTCTAAATAATTGGAAATGAAAATTAAAGGTTAATGTTCCAACAAGAGAAGAACATCGAGGACAATGTTCTCTTTAAGGGGGGGAGTTTGTAATATCCCTCACATAAGCCACCATAAAAACTCTCATAAAATGAGGGTTATTAAATAATTAAATATTATTAATTATTATATTGATATTAAATGAAGAATATTCTTGTAATTGTTGATTATAAGAATATTGGAAGAATTATTTCTTAATTATTTTATTAATAATAATTTATATTCTTGCATGGAAATAAATTATATTTCCAAGTTGGTATATTTTATGAGTTTTAGAAATAATGAGTAATAGATTTGGAAAAAGTATGGATAAGTGATATTTTTCTCATAAGGAAACGGAAAATCTACCTTTAAAAATGAAAGCATGAGGGATTTATGGAATGCTTTTCTGATTTAGGAAAAATCAGATTTATGGAGGCTTTATGGATTGCTTTTGTGATTTAGAAAAGCTGGAATGCTTTTATAATTTAGAAAATATGGAATTATTTTATGATTTAGAAAAAGCTGGAATACTTTTAGGATTTAGAAAAGCTTAAATGCTTTTATGAATTAGAAAATATGGAATTCTTTTATGATTTAGAAAAAAGTTTGAATACTTTTATGATTTATAAAATCTATTCCATTTTAATTAATTCTATTTTTTATTATAATCCCATCAGAGAAATAGAGGAGGGAAATGGGAGAATACATGGAGAATGGAGCCAAGGAAGAGGAAGAGAGTATTTCAAGCATGCATCAAGAGATGAGTAACCATATTCTTTGAAAATCTCTTTGTTTGCATATGGACCTTGATTATATAATGATTGAATTTATTTGCAATAAAAATTTCAGTGTATTAAAAGCTAGATCTACACTTATTTATGCATTACTTTGATAAAACCCCAAGGGGATCTTGTTTAGAAGGCTGAGTAGTTCCAGATCTTGTATGGATATGATGTTTCAGCCATATATCAGTTGTAGATCTGAATATTAACCTACATCAGCTGAAGCTCCTCATATAAAATGTTGTCAAGCCTTTCTGCAGCTTTTCCAATTGTTTCTGATATTATTTTTGAAGGATTCTTGCTCTTGCTTCAAGTAAATCCAATACTTCTACAAAGGAACTTGATTATAGATCTGATTTCTTGATGACATACTATAACATGAGTCTAATTTCTGATTTCTAGTGTCTTCCAGCAGAAACTGCGCAATTTCTAAAGGACGGTTTCTCTATTTAGCAACTCTCTCCTTTAGCTGATTTTCAGCTAGTGTTGATTGTGGGAGATCTGTTAAAACCTCTAAACTCATTTATTTTTGCCGAAACTTTATTGAGGTCTGACACAGCCTAAAATAAGGGAACCTAGCCCTGTTCTACATTATTTTCACACTGGCTTGCTTATACAATGTCCTCCTTGAGCCTATTGCAGATTTTCCTGAGAGTGGAATTTAGCGCTTCTTCCTTGGTTGGTTTTTACTTCTCTTTTGGATCCATTGTTTAGATCTATAGATCTAAGGTTCCTAAGAGCAGAAAACTCTAAGATGAGTGTGTCATTCCCACACTTGCTGTGTTTCACCATTCTTCTATAGACAGAGTCTGGAACGGGCCAGGAAGCCTCTGGATTTCACCCTTCCTTGTGAAGGTGATGCATCCAGTAAATGCCCTATCAGTCTATCTCTGGTTTATATATATTGGTATAAATCCATATTTATTTTATTCCATAGTGGAATATCTTAAGTTATTCCATACTGAGCCTATTTTTTCCCATTTGGAACATTACATAATTGTATGCAAGGAAATAATTATTTTGTTAAAACTCTTCAAAATTAATAGAAGACAAAGATATATCCTTGTATGAATTATTGGATTAGATTCTTGGAGAGGAAAAAGGGTAATCACATGCTTTATTATGTAATATTATTTATAGAAACATATATTCTTATATGCATGGGAAAAATATAGTTTTGAGTACTAGATTTCTAGAGAAAACGAAGATGAAATCACATAATATTTATTGTGTTAGCCCTATTTTCAGGAAAATAATATGTATTTTGCAAACCTAAAGTGATTTTCTATGGTATTAGATTTATCTTGGGAGAATATTATGCATAGATATTGGTTATATCTTTTTTATCAGAGGGAAATGTCACTTTGCATGCATGAAATAATAAGTGGTATGTGTTCGACCCTTCGAAAATAAATTTATTTATTTTTCCATGAAATATTTATTTATTTTATTTTGGAAAGAAATATATGTTTTACATGCAGGAAGATCAAGATATGTCATTGCATGCACAAAATTATAACTTGTATGTTAACTTTGTTTGAAATAGAGTTGGCATTGTTATACATAATAACCATTATGAATAGATCTTGGGTGGAAAATATGTTTTTGGAAAAGAACATGTATTCACATGCATAAGTATAACATCTATTGCATTAATCCATTTTGAGAAGAAAACATAAGAGTAGGCAAAAAGAGAAATTTCTTGTTGGGATAGTTATCTTGAAATCTTGCTATGCATTTGCATGCACAATATTATTATATAGTATGTTAGCTTTCTTTTGGAAATAATATGAAATTGCATGCAAGATTTTGTTAGTGTTTATTAGAAAGAGGATGCTTGATAGTGATTTATTTGTTACTAATGTATGTGAAATGATGTTAAATAAGGAAACTAATGTCAATGTGGTTATGTTTTATAAATGCATACAAATATTTGTTGAAGTGTCACAAATAAAGATTGATTGTTGGTTTATTAATATTTTATCTAATCATGATATCAAGTGTGCTGATGACAACAATGGCAGGAAAGAAGGATGACTTGAGAAAAGGATTTTTCAAGTTTAACATTGTGGAAGATAAAGATTTGTTATTCCATGCAGGTTAAGTAGTTTCAATTGCACGATGATCCACTGAAGGAAATAGTCTGACTACAAAGACAAAGATTGAGGATTTTTGGGTAAATGGTATCATGATGATTCTAATAGCTTATATCTACTTATGTTTCGTTTAAGATTATTTTTATATGTAATTTTTATGACAATGGTTAAGTGATGGACTCCCTTATAACCATTGAGTGAGGGGTGACAACCCTCACGATTGTTTAATAATAGAATTAAATGTTTTCTATTTTTCACCCTACGGGGTTTCCAGGGTATATCAGTGTCTATTTATATGATTGTTCATTGTGTCTTTTTCATGATGTTAATTTCTTTCATGATGTGATGTTCATATTATCAATTGGGTGATCTACTAATTGAATTAAAATGATGATGGGATCGATGCATAGTTATAGCAGGAAATTTAAGTTAATATGCTACAACAAGGACAATTAATGGTTGTGTAACTCACTATGGTTTTTGCTAAATATTTCTCTAAGCAATAATGATGGGTATTTAAATGGTTAATGCAGAAATATATAAAGTAATTTATAAGGTTACACATTTCTAAATGTTGGAAAAAAAGTCCTAACTCCATGAATTTTTCTTGCGAGGTTATCGGGGTATGTTACAAATGGTATCAAAGCAAAAGATTGCAACATTGGCACCTTTTGAGAATTATTATGCAAAAAGGAAGTAGACGTATGATGATAGTGGGCATCATCTTAGGTATGATTTTAATTAAACTTGTAGTATACTACAATTAACATGAGATGCATGTTGCATGATTAATGACACCATGAAAGAGTAGATAGTTATAATGTTTATTTAAAATTTGTGCTCATGAAATATGAATATGGATGTGGATTAAAGACAATAAAACTTCTATTGTACCTATGAACCATCTTGAGCACTAACTCTTTATATTGCAGATTAATTACAAACCTTTGCATGCATAATATGAGAAAAATGATTATGGTGCATAAGAAAAAAAGGTGGAAAAACATGTCTAAAGTTTTCATGCACTACCTATAAATAATTAATACATGTATGGTTGGTATGATAACTAAATAATATAGAAGTTGGGGTTGACCCTGAAGAGGACAATGGAATGTTGAAAACAAAATATATATATATTTGAATGAAACTCTTTAGTTGTTAAAAATTAGCAATGAGTGAAGTAGAACTCACATAGTAAACTTAAAGTCAATTAAAAAATCATAGTAGCATAATTCTGGGTTCTCTTTCTTCATTCAGAGTTGTGGAGGAAAGTTTGCATTCCATGTGTTCGACAAAAAGTAGTATTTGAGATCCACAATTTTGTTATTTTAAATAATTGCATCCGTGGAATTTTTGGATGTGATTCATATTAACATTAAGGGGTATTCATACCTTGAGATCATGTAACCCTCGTGTTGATACCAAGAAAAATCTATGTTCAGACTTGGATCCATAATTTGGTCGAATTTCCTAATTAGACTCTCCTGTCGGGATTCTTGGTTGTGTTGTTGGCAGAAATTTTACCATTGATGATATGAATATGATTCATGCTATTCTATAAATTCTAGTTTAACTATCTCTCTGATAGTTTAAACATATTTATGGAAATTTATTTCATGACCGCTAACTAGTCTCCTAATGGAAGTAGACTGTATGCTTGCCAACTATTTGGTAGAATGTCTGATTGACCATAGATTGCATTCTTGAACATTGTTGTTATAATTCCAAGATGGATGTAGATTGCATGCTTGCAAACTGTTTGTTGGAATGTCGAATTGGTTGTAGATTGCATGCTTGCACACTATTTTATAAAAGTCCACAGTGGTTGTAATTGCATGGTTGAAAATTATTTTCCCAAAATTACTCAATGGTTGCCGCTTACATGGTTGCAAGCTAATGGTAGGGAAAGAAAAAAAATCACATTTTGTGTCATAATGTTCAATGGAACTGTTATTTATCTACAATGTTTATGGTTAGTAAATTGAGGCCTTAAATAAAGTATAATGCTATGGTATGAGAGATATGTTAATGTATTTTTTCTAAGTTGCATTATTGTTATTATGTGGCAATTTTGAATGTATACCATGTATATTACATGTGATGAATTGTTGTCAATGTACTTTGACAAATTGTGGGACCCTTACTGTGGGTCAAGTATAGATGCATGGTGTACATAAATGTTCCTTTGCCTTAATGATAATATGCAAATGGAAAATTATGTAAATTACATTGGATTTTTAGACATTGACTATTTTTAAACATTGAATTTTTATTGGATTCAATGGCTATGTTTTCCATGATGAGGCTAATGTGATGATCTAATATTTTATTTTATTATTGAGTTAATGAATACATTGGTTGGGGTATTCAGGAAATAACTCTAGAGTTTTAGAAGACTTCTTGCCATCTTATGAAAATCTATTTGTGGTTAAGTTCAACATGGAACTTCCCTAAAAGTCTCCTAAAAATCCCTAGGAGAAAATAATAAAGAGGAAATATTAACATAATGGGAGAGAAAGATTATGTTAATGACTTAGTTGGAGATAAATACTAAGTGGGGTAAAATAAAGCATAGCGTGAGAGAAAGGCATGCTTTAAAGAAAAAGAAGAGTATCTTTTTCAAAAAATATAAAAAAAAGGCCTAGGAAAAAATGTTGGAAAACCTTAAAGCAAGACGCTGCTAAAAATCTGCTGGGAAAAAAGCACCAAGGAATCAATGAGGTTGTTGATTCTAGTGGCAAGTAGATCTTAACTCATTGGGTAACTATTGGATATAGTTCATGGTTGGGTGGAATATACTCGGTTCCTCAATAATTCACAGAAATTAACTACAATTAGATGAAATTATGTCTATGTTCAATTACTAATTTTAAAATTGTCTAAATATGTTGAATGTTAGAATAGACTGTAAATTGCATGACTCAAAGTTGTTGCATGTGTTATAGTTTTTCATGCATGATATATTAAATTATCTTAGTAACAATTTTGATGAAATAGGTTGTGTTTTTATGAGAAAATGAACATGTCATAAATGACTGATCTATATGCATGCATAGAAGAAATTAATTGAAATATATAAGTGACTGAAATAACTCATGTTAGATAAAATAATGAGTTATTGAACGTTAAATTCCTGACATACTAGAGGAACATGGCTGGAGACTAATGCCATGAGTTTTAATTTGAATGAAATTACTGTGGGAGATAAAGACAGTAATTTGCAAAGGAAATGGTTGGAGATAAATACCATGAGTTTGAATTTGATTGAAATTATTGTGGGAGAGAAAGACAGTAATTTCCAAAAACATTAGTGGGAAAGAAGGACTAGTGTAACTCCTAAATAAAATGACACCTGCACTTGATAAAGTTTTTCTTATCATTTTGATGATTAAAGGGCTAAGTGCTCCTTGAGTTTTTATGAAATTATTATGATTTAGGTATTATTTTACATTTCCTAAATCACTTCTAATGAAAATTAAAGGCTAATGTTCCAACAAGAAAAGAACATCGAGGACAATGTTCTCTTTAAGGGGGGGAGTTTGTAATATCCCTCACATAAGCCACCATAAAAACTCTCATAAAATGAGGCTTATTAAATAATTAAATATTATTAATTATTATATTGATATTACATGAAGGATATTCTTGTAATTCTTAATTATAAGAATATCGAAATACTTATTTCTTAATTATTTTTATTTAGAATAATTTAAATTCTTCTATGGAAATAAATTATATTTCCAAGTTGGTATATTTTATGATTTTTAGAAATAATGAGTAATAGATTTGGAAAAAGTATGGATAAGTGATATTTTTTCTCATAAGGAAAAAGAAAATCTACTTTAAAAATGAAAGCATGAGGGATTTATGGAATGCTTTTCGATTTAGGAAAAATCGGATTTATGGAGATTTATGGATTTCTTTTTTGAGTTAGAAAAGTTGGAATGCTTTTATGATTTAGAAAATATGGAATTCTTTTATGATTTAGAAAAAAGCTGGAATACTTTTATGATTTAGAAAAGCTGGAATACTTTTATGATTTAGAAAAGATGGAATCATTTTATGATTTATAAAAAAGTTGGAATACTTTTATAATTTATAAAATCTATTCCATTCTATTAATTCTATTTATTATAAGACTATGAGGGAAATAGAAGAGGGGAAGGGGAGAATACATGGAGAATGGAGCCAAGGAAGAGGAAGAGAGTATTCCAAGCATGCATCAAGAGATAAGTAACCATATTCTTTGAAAATATTTTTTTTTTCATATGGGCCATGATTCTATAATGATTTAATTTATTTGCAATAAAAATTTCAGTGTATTAAAAGCTAGATCTACACTTATTTATGCATTATTTTGATAAAACCCCAAGGGGATCTTGTTAAGAAGGCTGAGTAGTTCCAGATCTGGTATGAATCTGATGTTTCAGCCATATATAAGTTTTAGATCTGAATATTAACCTACAGCAGCTGAAGCTCCTCATATAAAATGCTGTCAAGTCTTTCTGCAGCTTTTCCATTTGTTTCTGCTATTATTTCTGAAGGATTCTTGCTCTTGCTTCAAGTAAATCCAATGCTTCTACAAAAAAACTTGATTATAGTTCTGATTTCTTGATGCCATATTGTAACAAGAGTCTAATGGCTGATTTCCAGTGTCTTCCAGCAGAAACTGCGCAATTCCTGAAGGAGGGTTTCTCAATTTACCAGCTCTCTCCTTTAGCTAATTTTCAGCTAGTGTTGATTGTGCGAGATCTGTTTAAACCCTCTAAACTCATTTATTTTTGCTTAAAATATTCTTTGAGGTCCCACATAGCCTAAAATAAGGGAACCCAGCCCTGTTCTGCATTATTTTCAGACTGGCTTGCTTATACAGCGTCCTCCTTGAGCCTATTGCAGATTTTCCTGAGAGTGGAATTTCATGCTTCTTCCTTGGTTGGTTTTTGCTTCTCTTTTGGATCCATTGTTTAGATCTGTAGATCTAAGGTTCCTAAGAGCATAAAAATATAAGAGGAGTGTGTCATTCCCACAGTTGTTGTGTTTCACCATTCTTCTATAGACAGAATCTGGAACGGGCCAGGAAGCCTCTGGATTTCACGCTTCCTTGTGAAGGTGATGCATCAAGTAAATTCCCTACTAGTCTATCTCTGGTTTAGATCTATTGGTGTAATTCCATATTGTTGTGATTCCATAGTGGAATATCTTAAGATATTCCCTACTGAGCCTATATTTTCCCATTTGGAACATTGCATAATTGTATGCAAGGAAATAATTATTGTGTTAAAACTCTTCAAAATGAATAGAAGATAAAAATATATCCTTGTATGCATTATTGGATTAGATTCTTAGAGAGGAAAAAAAGTAATCACATGCTTTATTATGTAGGATTATTTAGAGAAACATATATGCTTGCATGCATGGGAAAAATATATTTTTGAGTATTAGATATCTAGAGAAAAGGAAGATGCAATCACATAATATTTATTGTGTTAGCCTTCTTTTCGGAAAAATAATATGTATTTGTCCAACCTAAAGGGATTAGCTATGGTATTAGCTTTATCTTCGGAGAATATTATGCATAGTTATTGGTTATATCTTTTGGATGAGAGGGAAATGTCACTTTGCATGCATGAAATGATAAGTGGTATGCGTTTGACCCTTGGAAAAGAAATGTGTTTATGTTTCCATGAAATATTTATTTGGTTTCTTTTGGAAAGAAATATATGTTTTACATGCAGGAAGAACAAGGTATGTTATTGCATGCACAAAACTATAACTTGTATGTTAACTTTGTTTGAAATAGAGTTGGCATTGTTATACATAGTAACCATTATGAATAGATCTTGGGTGGAAAATATGTTTTTGGAAAAGAACATGTATTCACATGCGTAAGTATAACATCTATTGCATTAATCCAGATTGAAAAGAAAACATACGAGTAGGAAAAAAGAGAAATTGCTTGTTGGGATAGTTATCTTGAAAATATTGTTATGCATTTGCATGCACAGTATTATTATATAGTATGTTAGCTTTCTTTTGAAAATAATAGGAAAGTGCATGCAAGATTTTATTAGTGTTTGGTGGAAAGAGGATGCTTGATATTGATTTATTTGTTACTAATGCATGTGAAATGATGTTAAATAAGGAAACTAATGTCAATGTGGTTATGTTTTATAAATGCATACAAATATTTGTTGAAGTGTCACAAATAGAGATTGATTATTGGTTTATTAATATTTTATCTAATCATGATATAAAGTGTGCTCATGTCACACCTCTAGTTTAGGGGAATTTTTTTTTTTTTCTATTACCTAGCACACATGTATTCCACACGATTATCTGGGGATATATTTATATATCTGTTACCCACATATATATATAACTATATATATATCTCTATATAACATATATGTCCAACCTACATTTATCAACCATATCCTTTTGAGTATTTATAACCCCCCCCCGGATATATGTGAAGTACACCTCTTATTAAGATATTTGACCCATATTTATATACCACATATAAATATCTATATACATCTCTTATTAATATATTTGACCCATATTTATATACCACATATAAATATCGATAGATATATATGTATAACCCATACGTTGCTACTCTTGTGGAACACCTACATAGATTCCCCTTTTAATACTATGATTAAATATAAATTATTGATGTCGACTTTGTTCATTTGACCAATGTATATATTCATATACCCCACGTCCTTTTAACAATAAGAGTATTGACACCGCATATACATATATGGCATGGAATTATTGTTGTATACTTTGTTAAAACTTCCTTTGTAAAGGCGTACCTCCACAACTATTACATGAATTAATATTATATATCACTAAGAGTGACTTTCCCCTTACATATTGTTGTCATACGTAATTATTTTCGGATCATCGTATGCCTACTCTATAGTCCCTTTTCGCCTTCAATAATATAGCCAAGTTATATATCTATGCTTGGCGTAATGAAATTGTATGGTTCAATCGTGATTAGACTGATCAAATATTTCATGAATCCCATTCCATTTCCCGTCTGACTTAACACGGTGTCTTGGCGTATTACATAGGTTATCATGGCGGCTATATGCATTCGGCGGTTACCCTCCACTCAACGCTACTGGCGAGGATATACCATTACTCGTTTGTGTGTGGAACCCGCGTCTACGCGTCAGGATTCTGTGCATAAGTACACCATGTTAGTACTGTTACGGTGCTTCTGGGCTGCCTAGCCCACACTATGCTCGACGGTCGTTGGCATGTGACCTGGTGTGCTACGTTTCCTGGAGTTAACCTAATATTTGGTACATACGGCGCCCAACCTTCCCTGCGCCCATTGATGTACATGGTACCCTTCTGCTACGTGCTGTGTCTGCCCAATCTATCTTGGGATTTCTTGCTGGTTATCGGGCAGAGGTTTTAGGGTTACAGAGGTTTATTAAATCTAAGGTTACTCTATCTGTCGATTCATCAGTTTCCCTCCTACTTCAGGTATGCGACCCTTCTTCGTTTCCTTTATATAAGTTTCGGTGTGATTCAAACGCAGGGAGGTTTGTTTCAGACTCGGTGGTATGGGAAAGTTACCAGCACGTCTGCGCCAAGAGGATAACAGCTCGTCGTCTCCGTCTATCTACTGGAGACAGAGAGCGAGCCTGTCCTCTTGTGCATATTCGTAAACCTCTGGTTCCTTCTTGCCGTAGTTCTGCAAATTCATCCGGAGGTAACCCTAATCATTTAGCTTGTAAATGTTTTGGGTCATTATGTTATCGTTTAAATTCACCAGGTCAATGTTAACTCATTCTGGTTTACGATTTATATTTCTGTTGATTGTTTCCTTGCGTGTTAATGGCTATTCATTATCGGATTCATATGAGGAAAATGGTACCGATTATGCTATATCGGTAATCTACCTCCTTGAATGATATTTCAATGCTTGCATGGTTATTGTTTCACTGTGATACCTTCCTTGCAAGCATGGATCATGCCACGCTGGCGTGGGAGGTTTTCCACAGTCCCTCAAACGTCTAACGGTCATTTGAATATACCGCATGTAGCTCTACTTCTGCAAGTAGTTATGGCGTTCGCCAATGCGTTGAACGCATCACTTTGTATTTTGTTCCTTTCAACTACTGTATACACTTGTTCAGAGATGTCGCGGCCTAATTATGCCTACTTTCCAGAGAAGTAATGTATAGTTAAGTTACTGTATGCATATTTATAATCGCTATGATTCGCCAGTAGATAACTGAAATCCTACATGACTCGTTTGCACAGCTTTTCGCCAAGCTCTCGCTCTACAAGCGATAACAGAATGATATACTAATATGATATTCGGAACTTCTCTTAATTCTCTGATTTAAGACGAGCTGTGGGATCGTGCGGCGATTATGCTGCCGTGAATGATAATCTACCCTCGTCGCCCTTAGATTTTATCTCTTTCCTCTGTTACTTTCATTTACTTGTGATTCGGATTTCGTTTTATTTCTTTTTGGGTAGGGTTTGTGAAATTCATTACCGTCGTAGCTATTAGTTTATCCTACACCTCAGATCTTTACTTTAATGCCACGCACATTTGATAGGGTGACTGTATATTAGTTTTATTGGTGGCGAGGAATTTTATCTATATACATTCCACTGCCATTCGGGACTCGCATCGACATCTTCTGTTGAGCATATAGGGTTTATTTATATATAACTCGCATTCATAACTTCTGTTGCAGCATGTAATTCATATATATATATATGCCTTATATTTATAATTTCTTTTTGAACCGATATGTTTGACATAACATGTATAGTTCATGTATTTAAATATCAAAAGGACCTCTTGGAAATTGTTCTCACGACTTGATGAGGTCAGATATTGGATTTAATGCAAGTACCAATATTAAATGGTTTATGTAATAATGTACAATAGCGTAGATTAAATTTATTTGCATAGTATTTACTTCAAGGTTCTTTTTTCCATTTAACAAGCAATATACCTATATCATAAAGTTTCTATGCATGCGATCATACTCCTCTAAGGTAAAGCTACTACTATGTTAGCATAGTTTCGAGTACCCTAATCGAATGTCATTACGTTTTTCTCTTTTTAGTTGTGAATACCATATCAATTTCAGTTCGGTTACCATACTTTCCTAGCATACTTATGAGTACATAATGTCACATGGGTAGTTATATATATTCAATAGTCATTATTTCGTATAACTGAATTATAACTTTAGTCTTTGACTATGATGCTTAAATCAGGAATTTGAGATAGATTTCAAAACATAATGTGATCTATATTTGCTATACAGGATATATTCCTTCTGAAGAATAGAATTGCTTTAAAAGCTAGAAAATGTTGACATGTAAAATCCTACATCTTTGATTTACTTCTATGATGTCTCTAGATCAACTAATATAGTTTTCCACTTACCTATGAGCATAAAATTTCACAGTTATACACATGTATGGTGTAGGTAATCTTCACTTTTTTGGCATAAGTTCAAGTGTCAAAAATTCATTGTACATACTTTCAGCAGTTGGTATTTATACCAGGTAACTCTAGTACTGCTATATTGTTCCTCTAGCAGATTCATAAGCATAAAATATCACAATTGTGCCTACCATGAACAAAACAATAATTTATCATCTATAGGGGTTAAGTAACTTCGGTTTAAAAACCAACCTTGGTTTAGAGATTACGGAGTTTCTACTCTGGGGATTTTCAATTGTACAACTAAACAAATGCGGAAGATGAATACCTAGGATAGATTAATTAAATGTAGTACCAAAATTTTTCATTGTCATAAAATATAATTTTATATGTAGCCAATTCATACTGTAATAAGACATAGTAACAAGAATTTCAGAACATACCACAAAATCTGCAAAATGACCAACCTCCCAACCTTAGAGTCCTCTTTGTCTCCCAGGACTCACCCCCGAGCAGAGATCACCTCCTCAAACAGATCCACCCCTGATCTGCTTAGGAGTTGCTTATTTAAGCTCATAATTCCCCAAAGCATGTTTCTAATTCTGCGTCCAGAATAGCAGGATGTTTTCTTTCCTGTTTAGCCTAGGCTTCCCATCTTGGGAGTCTTTAAAGTTGCTTTAAGCTTTTCCTCAGCTTTTCCAGCTTTTTCTCACCTCTTCCCAACTACTCCTCTTCATTGGGGAAATTTAGATTCCTCCTCAAATCTAAATAAATTTCTTTCAAGGATTTTTGAAAGATTTTTGGGGGGAAGATGAGGGATTTCCTTGGGAAAAACTTCCTTAAATTCTCTGATGACTGGTATAGCATCTATTAACTCTTCCTCAGTTTGCTTTTCTATTTCTTCTACATGCACTGCATAGACTTGGTATCCTTTTCTAGCTGTTCTTTTCAATTGTAAGGCTGATATTTGTCTTACGGAAGTGGATTTTGGTTTCCCTTTTAATGTAAAATGTTTCCCTTCTTCATCCACCGTGAAGTTTATACGACGTTTATCAAAACTTTCTTGACGGTCATTCCTATCAGCATATCATAGGATCCTAATGGCAATATGTTTAGATTTACTTCTGTTGGGAACCCATTTAATTGTATTGCTGTTTTGGGCAACTTATGTGTGACTTTTCTCTTAGTTCCAGTGGCCAGCTATACCAACCATGACTGTTGAAACTTTTCAGGTTTAATTTTACATTTTTCTGCAATTCCAGGACTAATGTAACTCAAAGAAGCACCTAGATCAATCAAAACAGTAACAGGTAGGTCAGAAATCTTACCCTCCATTTCCACCATGGTGGCTTGATGTTCTGCTTGCCTATTTTCCAATGCTGCACTGATGATTGGTATGTTTCTGGCTATGTCATTGACTGTTGTTGCCTCTCGCTCTCTGCTGATCATATGAATATTTAGATGGGGACAGTCCCTCATCATATGGGGTTCTCCATAGCCCCAACATTTCAGAGATTCCTTCATTCTAACTGTCCCTTCCTTTTTATTGTTCCCTTCTACTGGTTTTGAAACCACTTGGGACTGAGCAGTTTGACTTTCCTTTGGTTTTCTGAACTTTTTCCTTTGATGATCCCTACCAAAATTCATTAAATATGCTGGTTTTGGTATTTTTCCTTTGAACTCACGCTTGTTCAGCCAGCTCTTCTCTTGTTCCGCTTTACCTTTAAACTACTGATAGCATAATCTTGCTTTTCTAACAGCTTCATCCATGGTCTTTGGGTTGTCAAATTCAATTTTCTCCTTGTAAACAGTAGGCAAACAATTTAAAAACCTTTGCACTTTTGCCTTTTCTTCCCTAATGTAAGGAACATACCTCAGTAAATTAGTAAACTTAGTGACAAACTCATCAATAGTGAGCTGCCCTAGCCTAAGTTCATGGAATTCTCTTGCTTTATCGTCATAATAACGTTCATTCAAATAACGACTTTTGAACTTAGTCTGAAAATCTTCCCAAGTAACTGTCTTTTCATCAATGGCATGCACCATTTTTGTCTTTTCCCACCAGAGTGTAGCTTTTCCTTGTAGCTGGTACACAGCTAATCTAGCCTTCAGATTGCTCTCATATTCATAGACTCGGAAATACTTGATCATGTTCAGCAACCAAGCTTCAACATCCTCCTCCTTCTCCCCATCATAGGAGGGAGGTTTGATATTTCTAAATTCTCCCTACAACTCTCTTTTCTGCTTATGTTGATTTCTAGCTGCATCCTCATCCTTAGATTCATCCATATTTCTTTTTCCAGAACCTTCGCCCTCCTCGCTGTTCCGGGAAGTTAGCTCTCTAATGAGCTTTTCCTGCTCCTTACTGGCTGATGACAACATGTCATTTTGGCTTCTTAATTCAGCCAACTCTCGTTGCATCCGGTGCAACATAGCCAGTACCGGGGCATTGGGATCTGGAGTAGCAAACTCATCCCGCAGATCCACATAAATCCCTTCACCTTCAGCCATTTCAACTGTACACACTTACAACACCGATTAGCAAAGCTTATAAACTTCAGAAAAACAAAATATGTAATAAGCAGTGAGCACAAAACGACAGCCCAAATTGTTGTAACTAGTGCTCCGATACCATTTGTCACACCTCCAGTTTAGGGGAATTTTTTTTTTTTTTTTTTCTATTACCTAGCACACATGTATTCCACACGATTATCTGGGGATATATTTATATATCTATTACCCACATATATATATAACTATATATATATCTCTATATAACATATATGTCCAACCTACATTTATCAACCATATCCTTTTGAGTATTTATAACCCCCCCCCGGATATATGTGAAGTACACCTCTTATTAAGATATTTGGCCCATATTTATATACCACATATAAACATCTATATACATCTCTTATTAAGATATTTGACCCATATTTATATACCACATATAAATATCTATATACATCTCTTATTAAGATATTTGACCCATATTTATATACCACATATAAATATCGATAGATATATATGTATAACCCATACGTTGATACTCTTGTGGAACACCTACATAGATTCCCCTTTTAATACTATGATTAAATATAAATTATTGATGTCGACTTTGTTCATTCGACCAATGTATATATTCATATACCCCACGTCCTTTTAACAATAAGAGTATCGACACCGCATATACATATATGGCGTGGAATTATTGTTGTATACTTTGTTAAAACTTCCTTTGTAAAGGCGTACCTCCACGACTATTACATGTATTAATATTATATATCACTAAGAGCGACTTTCCCCTTACATATTGTTGTCATACGTAATTATTTTCGGATCATCGTATGCCTACTCTATAGTCCCTTTTCGCCTTCAATAATACAGCCAAGTTATATATCTATGCTTGGCGTTATGAAATTTTATGGTTCAATCGTGATTAGACTGATCAAATATTTCATGAATCCCATTTCATTTCCCGTCTGACTTAACACGGTGTTTTGGCATATTACACAGGTTATCATGGCGGCTATATGCATTCGGCGGTTACCCTCCACTCAACGCTACTGGCGAGGATATACCATTACTCGTTTGTGTGCGGAACCCGCGTCTATGCGTCAGGATTCTGTGCGTAAGTACACCATGTTAGTACTGTTACGGTGCTTCTGGGCCGCCTAGCCCACACTATGCTCGACGGTCGTTGGCGTGTGACCTGGTGTGCTACGTTTCCTGGAGTTAACCTAATATTTGGTACATACGGCGCCCAACCTTCCCTGCGCCCATTGATGTCCATGGTACCCTTCTGCTACGTGCTGTGTCTGCCCAATCTATCTTGGGATTTCTTGCTGGTTATCGGGCAGAGGGTTTAGGGTTACAGAGGTTTATTAAATCTGAGGTTACTCTATCTGTCGATTCATCATTTTCCCTCCCCTCGCCGCCTTCTCGTATACGTGTCTTCCTTTCCTTTATATAAGTTTGATTATTGATTCAAACGCGGGGAGGTTTGTTCGGACTCGGTGGTATGGGAGAGTTGCGACATGTCTGCGCCAGGGATAACGACTCGTCGTCTCTAGTCTATCTGCGGAGACGGAAGGCAGCTGTCTCTTGTGGCGTACGTAAACCTTCGGTTCCTTCTTGCCGTAGTTCTGCAAATTCATCCGGAGGTAACCCTAATCATTTAGCTTGTAAATGTTTTGGGTCATTATGTTATCGTTTAGATTCACCAGGTCGATGTTAACTCATTCTGGTTTACGATTTATATTTATGTTGACTGTTTCCTTGCGTGTTAATGGCTATTCATTATCGGATTCATATGAGGAAAATGGTACCGATTATGCTATATCGGTAATCTACCTCCTTGAATGATATTTCAATGCTTGCATGGTTATTGTTTCACTGTGATACCTTCCTTGCAAGCATGGATAATGCCACGCTGGCGTGGGAGGTTTTCCACAGTCCCTCAGACGTCTAACGTTCATTTGAATATACCGCATGTAGCTCTACTTCTGCAAGTAGTTATGGCGTTCGCTAATGCGTTGAACGCATCACTTTGTATTTTGTTCCTTTCAACTACTGTATACACTTGTTCAGAGATGTTGCGGCCTAATTATGCCTACTTTCCAGAGAATTAATGTATAGTTAAGTTACTGTATGCATATTTATAATCGCTATGATTCGCCAGTAGATAACTAAAATCCTACATGACTCGTTTGCACAGCTTTTCGCCAAGCTCTCGCTCTACAAGCGATAACATAATGATATACTAATATGATATTCAGAACTTCTCTTAATTCTCTGATTTAAGACGAGCTGTGAGATCGTGCGGTGATTATGCTGCCGTGAATGATAATATACCCTCGTCGCCCTTAGATTTTATCTCTTTCCTCTGTTACTTTCATTTACTTTTGATTTGGATTTCGTTTTATTTATTTTGGGGTAGGGTTTGTGAAAGTCATTACCGTCGTAGCTATTAGTTTATCCTACACCTCAGATCTTTACTTTAACGCCACGCACATTTGATAGGGTGACTGTATATTAGTTTTATTGGCGGCGAGGAATTTTATCTATATACATTCCACTACCATTCGGGACTCGCATCGACGTCTTCTGTTGAGCATATAGGGTTTATTTATATATAACTCGCATTCATAACTTCTGTTGCCGCATGTAATTCATATATATATATATGCCTTATATTTATAATTTCTTTTTGAACCGATATGTTTGACATAATATGTATAGTTCATGTATTTAAATATCAAAAGGACCCCTTGGCAATTGTTCTCACGACTTGATGAGGTCGGATATTGGATTTAATGCAAGTATCAATATTAAATGGTTTATGTAATAATGTACAATAGCATAGATTAAATTTATTTGCATAATATTTTCTTCAAGGTTATTTTTTCCATTTAACAAGCATTATACCTATATCATAAAGTTTCTATGCATGCGATCATACTCCTCTAAGGTAAAGCTACTACTATGTTAGCATAGTTTCGAGTACCCTAATCGAATGTCATTACGTTTTTCTCTTTTTAGTTGTGAATACCATATCAATTTCAGTTCGGTTACCATACTTTCCTAGCATACTTATGAGTACATAATGTCACATGGGTAGTTATATATATTCAATAGTCGTTATGTCGTATAACTGAATTATAACTTTAGTCTTTGACTATGATGCTTAAATCAGGAATTTGAGATAGATTTCAAAACATAATGTGATCTATATTTGTTATACAGGATATATTCCTTCTGTAGAATAGAATTGCTTTAAAAGCTAGAAAATGTTGACATGTAAAATCCTACATCTTTGATTTACTTCTATGATGTCTCTAGATCAACTAATATAGTTTTCCACTTACCTATGAGCATAAAATTTCACATTTATACACATGTATGGTCTAGGTAATCTTCACTTTTCTGGCATAAGTTCAAGTGTCAAAAATTCATTGTACATACTTTCAGCAGTTGGTATTTATACCAGGTAACTCTAGTACTGCTATATTGTTCCTGTAGCAGATTCATAAGCATAAAATATCACAATTGTGCCTACCATGAACAAAACAATAATTTATCATCTATAGGGGTTAAGTAACTTCAAATTTAAACCAACCTTGGTTTAGAGATTCTGGAGTTTCTACTCTAGGGATTTTCTGGTCTACAACTAAACAAATCTTGAAGGTGAATACCTAAGGATAGATTCTGTTAAATGTAGTACCAAAATTTTTCATTGTCATAAAATATAATTTTATATGTAGCCAATTCATACTGTAATAAGACATAGTAACAAGAATTTCAGAACATACCACAAAATCTGCAAAATGAACAACCTCCCAACCTTAGAGTCCTCTTTGTCTCCGAGGACTCACCCCTGAGTAGAGATCACCTCCTCAAACAGATCCACCCCTGATCTTCTTAGGAGCAGCTTATTTAAGCTCATAATTCCCCAAAGCATGTTTCTAATTCTGCGTCCAGAATAGCAGGATGCTTTCTTTCCTGTTTAGCCTAGGCTTCCCATCTTGGGAGTCTTTAAAGATGCTTTAAGCTTTTCCTCAGCTTTTCTAGCTTTTTCTCACCTCTTCCCAACTACTCCTCTTCATTGGGGAAATTTAGATTCCTCCTCAAATCTAAATAAATTTCTTTCAAGGATTTTTGAAAGATTTTTGGGGATTTGTTGCCTTATCCATCCTCATGGATTTGGCAAGTGATCTCTAATTCTCTTTTTGGTCAAAATGCACAATCATTTTATTTATTTCCTCAAATAAAATATGAAAATACATTCACACCATACTCATCCCTTGGGGTCCACCCCCTTAGGATTAAAGTTCAAATGTCTAACTTTAAAAATTCAACACACAAATTGGGGGTGTTACATATTCCCCCTCTGAAAATAAACATCGTCCCCGGTGTTCTTATTCAACTACTAGAGTTCATTTAAACAAAAATGGATATCTCTCCATCATTTCAACTTCCCTTTCCCAAGTGGCTTCTTCAGCAGTAAAGTGCATCCACTGCACCTTTACTCTGACCACTGTTCTGTTTCTCAATTCAATTTCTTCCCGCTCCAATATTTGAAGCGGTTCTGGCAGAAACTCCCCTTCTGGTTCCACCTGTACAACATTCCAATCAACTATGTGAGAAGCATCATGTACATATGTTTTTAATAATGAAACATGAAATACATTATGCACTCTAACATGGGGTGGTAAGGCCAGCTTGTAATCCACCGGTCCCACCCTTTCTAACACCTCAAAAGGCCCACAATATCTAGGTGCAAGTTTTTCACAACTTCCAGCATAAAGTGTGCTCTTTTTGGGTTTGATGCGTAAATACACATGATCTCCCCCTTTGAATTCTCGGTGCACTCTTTTCTTATCCGCATAACTTTTCTGGCGATCTTGCGCTGTCTTGATATTTCTTTGTATTTGTTTGACAATTCTTTCCATCTCTTGTAGTGCATCTGGTCCCAATACCAGTTTATCCTCTGGTTGACTCCAACTCAAGGGAGTACGGCACTTTCTCCCATAGAGTGCCTCAAACGGACTCATCTTAATAGAGGATTGGTAGCTATTATTATAGGAAAACTCAGCTAGATGCAGATACTCTTCCCACTTTGATGGTCTATCCATCACATACATCCGCAACATATCCTCCAAGATTTGATTCGTCCTTTCTGTCTGCCCATCTGTTTGAGGGTGATAGGCAGTACTAAAATTCAGCTTAGTACCCATCCCCCCAAACAATCCCTTCCAAAATGCTGCTGTAAACTTAGCATCTCGATCTGAGACAATTACTTTGGGAACTTCATGAAGCCTTACTATCACCTTCAGGAAAATATTGGCTACTTGAGCTGTTCCGAAAGTAGATTTCACTGGTATAAAGTGAGCAGCTTTTGTGAGAGTGTCTACTACTACCATCACAGAATCATGCTGATATTTAGTCTTGGGTAATCCTGTTATAAAATCCATGGAAATTGTGTCCCATTTCCATTCTGCAATTGGCAGGGGATTTAAAAGCCCTGCTGGATGTTGATGCTCAACTTTGACCAATTGACATTCCATACACCTACTTAGATACTCTACCACATCTCTCTTCATTCTTGGCCAGAACAACTTCTTCTTCAAGGCTGTTAACATCTTTTGATATCTGGGATGTCCTGCATAGGGCTGTTTATGATATTCATCTAGAATTTCTCTTTTCAATGACTCTATATTTGGAATATACAACCTGTTTTTGTAATAGAGCAGCCCTTGTGGGTTTTTAGTGTAATCTGTTTTATCCCTTGTCTGTAATTTCACCAAAAGTGCTTCATAGTTGGGATCTTGAATTGCTGCTTTTCCCACCAATTCCTCTATCTCCATCTGGGCACTACTCCCAATGCTGTTTAAATGTTGACAAGCATTTCTACTTAGGGCATCAACAACTTTATTTTCTTTTCCCTTGATATGTTGTATGTCCATATCAAATTCACTTAGAAAAGACAACCATCTGGCTTGTCTTGCATTCAGGTCAGTTTGGGAAAAGAAATATTTAAGGCTAATATGATCAGTCATCAATGTGAACTTCTTCCCCAGCAGATAGTGCCTCCACATTTTTAAGGTATGAATAACAGTTGCAAATTCCAAATCATATGCACTATAATTCTGTTCATGAGTTTTCAATTTCCTAGACTCATAGGCAATAACTCAATTGTCTTGCAATAGAACTCCTCCTAGCCCCTCTCTGCAAGCATCTATACATACCACAAACTCTTTATCAGGATCAGAAATTTTTAATATAGGAGCTGAAATAAGTTTTTGTTTCAATTGTTCGAAACTGTTTTGACATTTCTCAGTCCACACAAACTTAACACCCTTCCGTTGTAATGAGGTTATGGGATTTGCTATAGCAGAAAATCTCTCCACAAATCTGCGATAATAGCCTGCAATTCCCATAAATGATCTTATTGCTGAGACATCAGTGGGAACTGGCCATTCTTTAATGGCTTTTATCTTTTCAGGGTCAACTGCCAACCCTTTTTCAGAAATTATATGACCCAAATATTGAATTTTATCTTTATAAAATTCACATTTGCTGAACTTGGCATATAGCTGGTTTTCTTTTAAAGTCTGCAACACTATTCTCAGATGTTCCTTATGTTCTTCCTCATTTTTGGAGTAAACTAAGATATCATCTATGAACACAAGAACAAATTTATCCAAATACTTATTCAACACACTGTTCATCAGACACATAAATGTGGCAGGGGCATTCGTCAAACCAAAAGGTAGGACTACAAATTCGTAATGCCCATACCTGGTTCGAAATGTTGTTTTGTTGATGTCTTCTTCTTTAATTCTGAGCTGGTGATACCCAGTCCTTAGGTCTATCTTGGAGAAGACTGAAGCTCCTCTCACTTGATCAAAAAGATCATCAATTCTAGGAAGTGGATATCTATTCTTAATGGTCAACTTGTTCAGTTGACGATAGTCAATGCACATCCTAAAAGTTCCATCCTTCTTTTTAACAAATAAAACAGGTGCTCCCCATTGAGACACACTTGGTCTAATGTAACCCTTATCCAATAATTCTTGCAGCTGCATCTTCAGCTCCATCAGTTCTGGCAGACTCATTCGATAAGGAGCTCGGGAAATAAGTGTAGCTCCCGGCACCAGATCTATAGAAAAGTCAATCTCTCTTTTGGGGGGAAGATGAGGGATTTCCTTGGGAAAAACTTCCTTAAATTCTCTGATGACTGGTATAGCATCTATTAACTCTTCTTCAGTTTGCTGTTCTATTTCTTCTACATGCATTGCATAGACTTGGTATCCTTTTCTAGCTGTTCTTTTCGATTGTAAGGCTGATATTTGTCTTACGGAAGTGGATTTTGGTTTCCCTTTTAATGTAAAATGTTTCCCTTCTTCATCCACACAATGCAGGGTTTTATCCCAGCAGTTCATCAAGGCTTTCTTCTTTTCCAGCCAGTCCATTCCTATCAGCAGATCATAGGATCCTAATGGCAATATGTTTAGATTTACTTCTGTTGGGAACCCATTTAATTGTATTGTTGTTTTGGGCAACTTATGTGTGACTTTTCTCTTAGTTCCAGTGGCCAGCTGTACCAACCATGACTGCTGAAATTTTTCAGGTTTGATTTTACATTTTTCTACAATTCCAGGACTAATGTAACTCAAAGAAGCACCTGGATCAATCAAAACAGTAACAGGTAGGTCAGAAATCTTACCCTCCATTTCCACCATGGTTGATTGATGTTCTGCTTGCCTATTTTCCAATGCTGCACTGATGTTTGGTATGTTTCTTGCTATGTCATTGACTGTTGTTGCCTCTCGCTCTCTGCTGATCATATGAATATTTCGATGGGGACAGTCCCTCATCATATGGGGTTCTCCACAGCCCCAACATTTCAAAGGTTCCCTCATTCTGACTGTCCCTTCCTTTTTATTGTTCCCTTCTACTGGTTTTGAAACCACTTGGGACTGAGCAGTTTGACTTTCCTTTGGTTTGCTGAACTTTTTCCTTTGATGATCCCTACCAAAATTCCTCAAATATGCTGGTTTTGGTCTTTTGCCTTTGAACTCGCCCTTGTTCAGCCAATTCTTCCCTTGTTCCGTTTTACCTTTAAACTGCTGATAACATAATCTTGCTTTTCTAACAGCTTCATCCATGGTCTTTGGGTTGTCAAATTCAATTTTCTCCTTGTAAACAGTAGGCAAACAATTTAAAAACCTTTGCACTTTTGCCTTTTCTTCCCTAATGTAAGGAACATACCTCAGTAAATTAGTAAACTTAGTGACAAACTCATCAATAGTGAGCTACCCTAGCCTAATTTCATGGAATTCTTTGGCTTTATCGTCATAATAGCGTTCATTCAAATAACGACTTTTGAACTTAGTCTGAAAATCTTCCCAAGTAACTGTCTTTTCATCAATGGCATGCACCATTTTTGTCTCTTCCCACCAGAGTGTAGCTTTTCCTTGTAGCTGGTACACAACTAATCTAGCCTTCAGATTGCTCTCATATTCATAGACTTGGAAATACTTGATCATGTTCAGCAACTAAGATTCAGCATCCTCCTCCTTCTCCCCATCATAGGAGGGAGGTTTGATCTTTCTAAATTCTCCCTACAACTCTCTTTTCTACTTATGTTGATTTCTAGCTGCATCCTCATCCTCAGATTCATCCATCTTTCTTTTTCCAGAACGTTCGCCCTCCTGGCTATTCCAGGAAGTTAGCTCTCTAATGAGCTTTTCCTGCTCCTTACTGGCTGATGACAACATTTCATTTTGGCTTCTTAATTCATCCAACTCTCGTTGCATCCGGTGCAACATAGCCAGTACCGGGGCATTGGGATCTGGAGTAGCAAACTCATCCCGCAGATCCACATAAATCGCTTCACCTTCAGCCATTTCAACTGTACACACTTACAACACCGATTAGCAAAGCTTATAAAATTCAGAAAAACAAAATATGTAATAAGCAGTGAGCACAAAACGACAACCCAATTTGTTGTAACTAGTGCTCCGATACCATTTGTCACACCTCCAGTTTAGGGGAATTTTTTTATTTTTTTTTTCTATTACCTAGCACACATGTATTCCACACGATTATCTGGGGATATATTTATATATCTGTTACCCACATATATATATAACTATATATATATCTCTATATAACATATATGTCCAACCTACATTTATCAACCATATCCTTTTGAGTATTTATAACCCCCCCCGGATATATGTGAAGTACACCTCTTATTAAGATATTTGACCCATATTTATATAACACATATAAATATCTATATACACCTCTTATTAAGATATTTGACCCATATTTATATACCACATATAAACATCTATATACATCTCTTATTAAGATATTTGACCCATATTTATATACCACATATAAATATCTATATACATCTCTTATTAAGATATTTGACCCATATTTATATACCACATATAAATATCGATAGATATATATGTATAACCCATACGTTGATACTCTTGTGGAACACCTACATAGATTCCCCTTTTAATACTATGATTAAATATAAATTATTGATGTCGACTTTGCTCATTCGACCAATGTATATATTCATATACCCCACGTCCTTTTAACAATAAGAGTATCGACACCGCATATACATATATGGCGTGGAATTATTGTTGTATACTTTGTTAAAACTTCCTTTGTAAAGGCGTACCTCCACGACTATTACATGAATTAATATTATATATCACTAAGAGCGACTTTCCCCTTACATATTGTTGTCATACGTAATTATTTTCGGATCATCGTATGCCTACTCTATAGTCCCTTTTCGCCTTCAATAATACAGCCAAGTTATATATCTATGCTTGGCGTTATGAAATTGTATGGTTCAATCGTGATTAGACTGATCAAATATTTCATGAATCCCATTTCATTTCCCGTCTGACTTAACACGGTGTCTTGGCATATTACACAGGTTATCATGGCGGCTATATGCATTCGGCGGTTACCCTCCACTCAACGCTACTAGCGAGGATATACCATTACTCGTTTGTGTGCGGAACCCGCGTCTATGCGTCAGGATTCTGTGCGTAAGTACACCATGTTAGTACTGTTACGGTGCTTCTGGGCCGCCTAGCCCACACTATGCTCGACGGTCGTTGGCGTGTGACCTGGTGTGCTACGTTTCCTGGAGTTAACCTAATATTTGGTACATACGGTGCCCAACCTTCCCTGCGCCCATTGATGTCCATGGTACCCTTCTGCTACGTGTTGTGTCTGCCCAATCTATCTTGGGATTTCTTGCTGGTTATCGGGCAGAGGGTTTAGGGTTACAGAGGTTTATTAAATCTGAGGTTACTCTATCTGTCGATTCATCAGTTTCCCTCCTACTTCAGGTATGCGACCCTTCTTCGTTTCCTTTATATAAGTTTCGGTGTGATTCAAACGCTTGGAGGTTTGTTTCAGACATTGGTGTCAGGAGAATTTACAGCGTATGCACGAAGGATAACGGCTCGTCGTCTCAGTACATCTCTTGGAAGCAGAAGATGAACTGCTCTCTTGTGTGTCAATAAACCTACGGTTCTTCTTGCGTGATTCTGCAAATTCATCAGGAGGTATTCAATATTTGGCTTGTAAATGTTTTGGAATGTTATGTTATCGTTTAGATTCTGGTCGATGTTAACTCATTACGGTTTCGTTTATTCTGTTGTTTTGTTTCCTTGCGTGTTAATGGCTATTCATTATCGGATTCATATGAGGAAAATGGTACCGATTATGCTATATCGGTAATCTACCTCCTTGAATGATATTTCAATGCTTGCATGGTTATTGTTTCACTGTGATACCTTCCTTGCAAGCATGGATAATGCCACGCTGGCGTGGGAGGTTTTCCACAGTCCCTCAGACGTCTAACGTTCATTTGAATATACCGCATGTAGCTCTACTTCTGCAAGTAGTTATGGCATTTGCCAATGCGTTGAACGCATCACTTTGTATTTTGTTCCTTTCAACTACTGTATACACTTGTTCAGAGATGTTGCGGCCTAATTACGCCTACTTTCCAGAGAATTAATGTATAGTTAACTTACTGTATCCATATTTATAATCGCTATGATTCGCCAGTAGATAACTGAAATCCTACATGACTCGTTTTCACAGCTTTTCGCCAAGCTCTCGCTCTACAAGCGATAACAGAATGATATACTAATATGATATTCGGAACTTCTCTTAATTCTCTGATTTAAGACGAGCTGTGAGATCGTGCGGCGATTATGCTGCCGTGAATGATAATATACCCTCGTCGCCCTTAGATTTTATCTCTTTCCTCTGTTACTTTCATTTACTTGTGATTCGGATTTCGTTTTATTTCTTTTGGGGTAGGGTTTGTGAAAGTCATTACCGTCGTAGCTATTAGTTTATCCTACACCTCAGATCTTTACTTTAACGCCACGCACATTTGATAGGGTGACTGTATATTAGTTTTATTGGCGGCAAGGAATTTTATCTATATACATTCCACTGCCATTCGGGACTTGCATCGACGTCTTCTGTTGAGCATATAGGGTTTATTTATATATAACTCGCATTCATAACTTCTGTTGCCGCATGTAATTCATATATATATATATGCCTTATATTTATAATTTCTTTTTGAACCGATATGTTTGACATAACATGTATAGTTCATGTATTTAAATATCAAAAGGACCTCTTGGCAATTGTTCTCACGACTTGATGAGGTCGGATATTGGATTTAATGCAACTATCAATATTAAATGGTTTATGTAATAATGTACAATAGCATAGATTAAATTTATTTGCATAATATTTACTTCAAGGTTCTTTTTTCCATTTAACAAGCACTATACCTATATCATAAAGTTTCTATGCATGCGATCATACTCCTCTATGGTAAAGCTACTACTATGTTAGCATAGCTTCGAGTACCCTAATCGAATGTCATTACGTTTTTCTCTTTTTAGTTGTGAATACCATATCAATTTCAGTTCGGTTACCATACTTTCCTAGCATACTTATGAGTACATAATGTCACATGGGTAGTTATATTTATTCAATAGTCGTTATGTCGTATAACTGAATTATAACTTTAGTCTTTGACTATGATGCTTAAATCAGGAATTTGAGATAGATTTCAAAACATAATGTGATCTATATTTGTTATACAGGATATATTCCTTCTGTAGAATAAAATTGCTTTAAAAGCTAGAAAATGTTGACATGTAAAATCCTACATCTTTGATTTACTTCTATGATGTCTCTAGATCAACTAATATAGTTTTCCACTTACCTATGAGCATAAAATTTCACAGTTATACACATGTATGGTCTAGGTAATCTTCACTTTTCTGGCATAAGTTCAAGTGTCAAAAATTCATTGTACATACTTTCAGCAGTTGGTATTTATACCAGGTAACTCTAGTATTGCTATATTGTTCCTCTAGCAGATTCATAAGCATAAAATATCACAATTGTGCCTACCATGAACAAAACAATAATTTATCATCTATAGGGGTTAAGTAACTTCAAATTTAAACCAACCTTGGTTTAGAGATTCTGGAGTTTCTACTCTAGGGATTTTCTCGTCTACAACTAAACAAATCTGGAAGGTGAATACCTAAGGATAGATTCTGTTAAATGTAGTACCAAAATTTTTCATTGTCATAAAATATAATTTTATATGTAGCCAATTCATACTGTAATAAGACATAGTAACAAGAATTTCAGAACATACCACAAAATCTGCAAAATGACCAACCTCCCAACCTTAGAGTCCTCTTTGTCTCCCAGGACTCACCCCCGAGCAGAGATCACCTCCTAGAACAGATCAACCTCTGATCTGCTTAGGAGAAGCTTATTTAAGCTCATAATTCCCCAAAGCATGTTTCTAATTCTGCGTCCAGAATAGCAGGATGCTTTCTTTCCTGTTTAGCCTAGGCTTCCCATTTTGGGACTCTTTAAAGCTGTTTTATGCTTTTCCTCAGCTTTTCCAGCTTTTTCTCACCTCTTCCCAACTACTCCTCTTCATTAGGGAAATTTAGATTCCTCCTCAAATCTAAATTAATTTCTTTCAAGGATTTTTGAAAGATTTTTGGGGATTTGTTGCCTTATCCATCCTCATGGATTTGGCAAGTGATCTCTAATTCTCTTTTTGGTCAAACTGCACAATCATTTTTATTTATTTCCTCAAATAAAATATGCAAATACATTCACACCATACTCATCCCTTGGGGTCCACCCCCTTAGGATTAAAGTTCAAATGTCCAACTTTAAAAATTCAACACACAAATTGGGGGTGTTCACGGTGGCAGCCGAAATGGCAGGAAAGAAGGATGACTTGAAAAAAGGAAATTTCAAGTTTAACATTGTGGAAGATAAAGAGTTGTTAGTCCATGCAGGTTTAGTAGTTCCAATTGCACAATGATCCCCTGAAGGAAACAGTCTGAATACAAAGACAGAGATTGATGATTCATGGGTAAATGGTATCATGATGATTGTAATAACTTATAGCTAGTTATGTTTCGTTTAAGATTATTTTTATATATAAATTTTATTACAATGGTCAAGGGATGGACTCCCTTATAACCATTGAGTGAGGGGTGACAACCCTCACGAGCGTTTAATAATAAAATTAAACGTTTGCTGGTTTTCACCCTACGGGGTTTCCAGGGTATATCGGTGTCTTTTTATGTGATTGTTAATTGTGTCGTTTTGATGATGTTAATTTTTTTCATGATATGACGTTGATATTATCAATTAGGTGATCTACTAATTGAATTAAAATGATCATGGGATCGATGCATAGTTATAGCAGGAAATTTAAGCTAATATGCTACAAAAAGGACAATTAATGGTTGTGTAACTCACTATGATTTTTGCTAAATATTTCTCTAAGTGATGATAATGGGTATTTAAATGGTTAATGCAGAAGTATATAAAGAAATTTATAAGGTTACACATTCGTAAATGTTGAAAAAAAGTCCTAACTGCATGCATTTTTCCTGCGAGGTTATCGGGGTATGTTACAATCTCAAAAAAATAAATCAACTCGCAAAAAAAACCAAACATGGCCTCAAACATAGCTTTAGTAAAAGGAAAAAAGAAACATATCCAGGGCAGATAGTCTATTCCTATTCCAACATTTTTTCTTCATTAAAATATAACTATATATATATATATATATATATATATATATATATATATTATATGCATTATATAATTAAATATATATTTACAATGCAATATCGTATAAGCTATGTCACAAGACACATCCCTCAGGGTCTTGTGTCCTATATTTCACGTGTTGGACACCAGACACGCCCTAAAATGTGTAACAAACATATTTTTTAGTGTCCTCCAATTGAGACACATGTTTTGGACATGGAAAAAATGTGTCGTAGTGTCTTGGGCTCGGACAGGTGTCCCAGGAGAAAATGAAATTTAAAACCACGACTTGGTTTTTCTTGGGGGTTTTCTTCATTGTTCGCTGCCGAAATCGAATTTTTTTGTTCAATGTGAGGAATTATGCGTGATGACTAATGAGATCAATGATATTTTTACCGACTTCTTGTCAAGCCCATGTCATACTCCCATTTTCGATCCTCACTGAGTTGTTTACTGTCATTTCTTGGATCATTATTTTGTAATAAAATTTGATACGATTTTGTATTTACTTTATAATTTTTGAAAATTTATTTTAATATAAAGGTCCAATGGACATGATTTTTTTGATGTCCTAAATTATCTTTGTTTTACTAATATTGTAACATACATATAGATTTTGCGTTCATATCTAAATACATATGCATAAGCACATGTTTGAATGTGTATCTACATATGTGCTTGTAGGTGTAAAGCACTCCTGAGTTTTTCATAAATGAAAAAGTGGGATAAATCAATGGTTTCTCCATAATGACTCTATGGAAGATCCATCTGAACTCGACAGGAGTGATAATTGTTTTGCATGTATTTGATTTGTATACCTTCACTAAAATTTCATATCTAATTTCAAATCGTTGCCCCAGAAGAAACTCCTCTAATATCAAGAGATGAATTTCAAAATAATCACCATACATCATGTGATGAATCTACTTGTATCTAAAAAATTCGCCATTCTATTTTCTATCGATTAAGCTATTTAGTATTCATGTACTTCTATGTACTCATTTTCAGGAAATTGTTTTCACTCTCATACATGAAATAGAGAGATGTTAGTATCTTTCTAGATTTTGTTACTTGTAAAATTGGGAGAGCTATTTCGTGTCCCATTATTATTGTTTTCAACAAAAACAAGAAAAATGGTATATGAAAAGAACAACGGAAAATAATCTCAACCAACATGATGTCATCATAAGGCAACAAGTTCAAGAGAGTAGATTATTGATAGTTGTTTATAAAGCAAGAGTTCAAGAGAGTAGATTATTGATAATTGTATATGGGAATCTAATAAGCTCCTAATTGTTAGAGCTTTTCAACTAGAATATATGTTTTCTTCTAGATGAATGCATAACTTCATACTAAATACTAAATAGATATCATACTGATTCATATCTGTAGATGTTCTAATTTATAAAAAATATGGATTAGACACTATATTTCAATATTTTTTTAATATATATATTTTTCTATATATTATATATATCGTGTCATTTGTATCTTATTTTTGGGGTCACTGTGTCTCATGTCGAATATTCTTATTTATGTGTCATCTCTATCTTGTGTCCTCGTGTCACGTGACTTAACATATCCTTTGTATATTTTTTAAATTAATTTAAGAAAAAAAAACATATACATTATATTTAGACATAAAAAATAAGTTAGTTTCTAAAATATACCAATTATGGAGCTTTAATTTATAGGCGCATAGATATATAAATAAAAATGAATGAAATCATAAGAATTAACCCAGCTAAACCACTTAAGAGGGATGGGGGTTGGGCTCCCTACCCCATCTCACTCACGCAGCTACTGAAGAGAGATGGGCTTGGGCTCTTTTGCCATCTTGTTGTTGTTGACATTCCCTCCTACGAGGCCTCCTTTGCTTTTTCTCTGACTACACGGTTGATCTACCCTTTAATCTGATGCTGTTACACACTTGTATATATCATAGAATTTACCTGATTCTATGATATATACAAGTGTGTAACAGCATCAGATTAACTAGACTCTATCTAATGCTGTTAGATAAATATAGTAACAAGAAATCTTATAAAATAAAGCCGGCTTTAGGTTTTTGTTTTTTTAAATATTTCCGAAAACACCATAAAATTAAAAAATGTTTAATTATATTTTAAATATAAATTAATTTTAATTTAAAAATAGTAATAATAATATTTAAAATAAAAGTAGAAAATTAAAAAAAAAAACATTTATATTAACTATTAACTTTAAAACAAAAAAACAAAAAATAATGTTTAAAAAAAATTGAGAAAAAATCTATCTATATTATGTAAATTTTCTTTTAAAAATAATGAAGAAAATTTAAATAAGAAAATATTGAGCATACTCTTATATATATGTCATCTCATTTTTTTTTCCACACACCATAATTCTAAATAATAATAATAATAATAATAAACTATCTCAAAAAAAGAAATATCTATTTCCCAAAAACATTTAAAAATAAATAAATCAACTCCCAGAAAAACCAAACAAAATAGTGCCTCAAACGTTGATTTTGTAAAATGGAAAAAGAAACATATCCAACGCAGATAGACTATTCCATCCACAAGGAAAAGTAAAAGACACAACGAAATACATAGTTAATATAAAAATATTTATACATTATATAGTTAAATATATATTTATAAGGTAATATCATATCATTTATATATATTTTTTAAATTAATTTAGAAGAAAAAAAACATATATATATAGACATAATTAAATAAGTTAATTTCTAAAATATATCAATTATCGAGCTTTAATTTATATGCTAGTTCATAGATATATAAATAAATATGAATGAAGTCGTAAGCATTAACCAAGCTAAACAAATTAAGAAGGATGGGGTTAGGCTCCCTTCCCATCTCACTCATGTAGGTGACTCAAGAGGGATGGGCTTGGGCTCCTTCGCCATCTAGTTGTTGTTGACCTTCCCTCCTACCGGGACTCTTTTTCTCTGATTACACTATTGATTTACAAACTTTTTTGGTGGCAGTAGCAAGGGCATGGGTAGCTTTAAAAGTAACTCCTAAGAAAATTTGGAGGACCTCGATCTATTTACAAATGATGAAGTTAGAGTGCAAATAGAAAACTAGATTCTGGACCTGGACATACCAAGGCTACCCAAAACCTCTATCTGTGTGTTGTGGAGCTTTATTGGCATGTAAAGACTCTCATAGGGAAGTCTTTGGTTGAAAATGAGGAAAACAACTCTGAAACTGATCTACAGTTTAACATAATTCTAGTTGAGTGCCACCAGATCTTCTCAAAGGACCAGACCCACTAGGAGATCGCTAAACACCTGTAGTTGTCTCCAATCATGTTCAATTGCTACAGTCTACATTACTAGTTATTTATTTAGCTGGCTGCAACACTTTTGGATGAGTCTCAATAGGAGATCCCACCTGTAATTTTTTCCAATTATGTTTAATTGCTACAGTGTGCATTACTAGTTGCTTATTTTGCTGGTTGCAACACTCTTCTTCTTTTGTGGCCTTTGGATATCATGTGAATTTGTTAGCAGTATTATGGTTTTGGATTTTGTTATTCAAGTAATGTGAGTTATTTCTATGACGGTTTTCAAGTTAGTCTTTCCATTTGGACTTGTTAGCTGTATCATGATTTTCGGTTTTGTTATGCAAGTAATTTCAGTTATTTCTATGATGGTCATCATTTTAATCTTATTTATACTATTAATTTTAATTCTAAAAAACTCTTCTAAAAAGACTAGTTTGATTTCCCTAGAGACAAATTGTAACAAGAGATGATAAGATGTACTACCTTTTCTATATACATGAAACTTTACTATTTTATATAACAAATACCAACAGCAGAAAGGACAAGCCAGTTACTATAAGTTACAAGTATTTCAATATGACTAATAACATTTCTAAATATTCTTGGTCGAGACTCTGAATAATTTGATAGAACCTTGTAATGGGTCCACAAAGAATGAAGGTTCTATCCTAATTTATGAATCCGTCAATTTATGTTATGAGTTTAGTAAACCACTCATAAAAACCAAGAGGAGAAAGGACATACCACTTAATTTAGGAAGAGGGTGTGCCCAACTGCTGGTCCGGTCCGGGAATTACATTTCTCCGGCGGCCAACAATCTAGGGGCTTCAGGGAAGCATTTCAATCATAAACCTAAGTTACAATTACTTCCATATAAACAAAAATATTTGGAAATAATAATATAAATAACAAGATTTCTAGCTAACAGTTTAGAGAATTGGCTGGTTTCTTGTATTTAAAAATGGAATTGGCAGGACGAATATTACTTTGTCGAAAGCGCGCACTTCCACCAACTATCAAAAGAACTACCAATTAACCAAATACCGCAGCAATAAGAAATAACATATATGATGGGACATATATTTTTCCTTAGCTTTCATAGGGAAAATGTAAGTGTTGTTAATATTTCCTGTGCCATGGTGCTCATACACTTCCCATGAAACCTACGAAAATACGATTTGTTCAGATTCTGAATAATTTGACGGAACCTTGTAATGGACCCCCAAGAATCAAATTCAACTATCTCAATTGATCAAAATATCAGTTCATCAATTTCTATTAAGAGCTTTTGGCATTTGGTTTAAAATTAAGAAGCGAGACATTGGGTCAGTGATAGCCTAGGGTCTGTGAGGTTTGTTCGATGACCATCTCTTATAGTCGCGCTTACCCTATGTTAATGAAACTCCACTCAACCTTAACAATTAATATGTTGAATTTCAAGATAAGATTTCTTTAGTATGTCGAACTCAATCTCGAAATTAAATGAAATCTTAAAATAAAACTTCATATGAAACTTAATATGTGCATAATTTCAAGATGCGATTTATTAAGTATGCCAACCTAACGAATCTTCACATTAAAAGAAATTTTAAACTATGCTAGAGTTTAAGTATTATTATTTTTATTCATTTAATATGTGACCATTGATTACCATCAATTATTTATATAATCTTTATATATTTACATAGTTATATCATCTGGCATTTGATTGAGTTAAATTTAATTAAAATAAATTATTATACAAAATTTTAATATACTAAAATGTTAATTGTAAAAAAAATTAAATATTAAAAATAGTTTAAATTTAAAAAAAAAAATTATATAATTTTATATATAAAAATATGCATACACAACCCAATAAAAAGTTTAATATTAAAAAGTTAGAATGTAATATTTTATAAAAATTATAAAAATTTAACTATATAATAATTAAAAATATTTAATAATTTTTTTTATTTAAATTTATTTAATTTAAACAATAACATAAATTTATAACTAAAATATGAGAATTATTAAATTTTATAATATAATTTTGTATCATAATAACAAATTTTGTTTAATTTAAATTTTTATATAAAATTATATATAACATATTTTAATATAATTTTAAAATTTTAAATTAATTTAATATTAAAACTATTTTCGTAATTTCTTGTTAAATTAGAATTTTTATCCATCAAAATTATATATATGATGATGATTAATGTCCATATATTATTTTGAAATAAATTTAACCTTTGGATAAATTTGTAAAACAAAATATAAAAATTATTAAATTTTATAATATAATTGTTCATCATAATAACAAATTCGATTTAATTTTAATTTTTGTATAAACTTATATAAAACATATTTTAGTATAATTTTAAAATTTTAAATTAACCACTATTAACACCATTTTCATAATTTCTTGTCAGATTAGAATTTATATACACGAAGGTTATATATATTATTTTGAATTTAAATTTTATGCTACTGAATTTTATTTTAAATTTATTTCAAAAAAATCCCTTATATTTTAAATATAATAGAGCCGTTGTGTATAAATAGGTTGAAATAGAGTATTAAAACCAAACCTGCCATATACACCTATAGTTATAGATTAGCGAACTTCATGGGTTTAGCTTCACCATTTGTGATTTTCTATGACTTATCTTCCAAACTTAGGCGAATATTAAAAAATCAATGTCTGCAGCACGCAGGGTTAAAGAACTTACTAGCCATTTCTGTCTTCCTATTACTTGATTACCAACAATTCCGCCAAAATAGCCCATGTCCAAAAATCAATTTGAAATAGCAGATATCTAAAAGCTAGTTTTAAAATTTATGAGAGTGGCCACATATCTGGCAGAGAATATGGTAATGGTAAAGGCATGTGAGAACCATGCGCACAATAAAAAGCGACTCTATTTGAGCTCAGGATTAATCGCAGGCCCAACTTGTTTTTAGGTAAGGATGAAACAATAACCTCTACGACCATTGCATTAAATTACAATACACAGAAGAAATCCCTAAATTCTAAAAACACTCAGGACTAAATTCCTAAATTCGAAAATATTGTTCGCACCAAAAATTCAATACAAAATAAATAGCATATATATATTTGAGATATTTAAGAATTAATTTTATGAATCCACATTAAGTACCTGAATTAGGAACTCCGTAACAATGTACAACTACTCCAGCAGAAAAAATTGATTCACTGCAAACCAGCAAAATGAAAAGATGGACAGAGATTAAAAACACAGCCTGGCAATGATGGGTAGCGCCAGATATATGGCTTAGAAAAATGTACCTGCAACCAGACACCATTATAAGTAAGAAAATATTTGTGCCACTTCATCTTTAAAGAAACATCTAATTAAAAAAAAAATGAACATACGTTTCAACCTCTTTTCTTTATTCCCTGATCTAAGTGCAAATCCAGGAAACCCCCACTCGGAAAAATTTTAGAGAAACATCTTTTCATAAAGATAAATAAGGACTATAACAGCCGCTTCACCACCTGCTTAGGTAAATGAATATCATGGTTTCATCTCTAATATATCTTGTACTGTGCATTCTAAAACACATAAAATTGGCACGCCCAGCAATTGACACACAACTAAAGAGAAATCGATTCGCACATTAAAAACATTAAAACACCAAGCAGCATGGCCTTGCTGCAGAAAAACAAAGAAACAAGCGAAGCCAAGCCAATCCAAAGCGGAATGCAAAAACAATTGAGATGGAAGTGCTGTGTTTCTTGGTTCTGAGCATTGCTTTATGTACACTCAATTTCCAACGGTCACTAGTTTTGCAGATTTAAATTATTTTAGATGTTTATTAAGGCCCGCTTTTTTCGCTTTTTCCTTTCTTTCTAAAATTAGGGTGCGCCTGCGATGAACCATGGAACTTGCTTTTGTTTTTATTGCATTCTAAACTAAATTTTTGCTACATTAAAAAGAAATATTTATTTAAAAAAAAAAAAATTGATGTCATGATTACATGGATCATATAAATTTGAGTCGTTCAAAGCATTTAAATTTCTTCGAGGGGTGTTATACTCTATCTACTTAGGTATCATATAATATTCTCATGAAAAATCAAAGTCGCATATCGCTTAATCAAAAGTATTTTTTTTTATATGCCTATTTGCTATTTATTATTAAGTAATATTCGGACATAAAATATTTACGAGAAGGCATGGTACTTACTATAATTTCAAGTTAATTTAATGATTGATGGGAATATTCGATAAAAAATAGAGAGTGTGATTAAATTTCTAACCATGGAGGGAAGACGTAGCCTTTCGTGATATTTGGGCTTCGTAATACTCGTAACAGCTTTTTGGGGACATTCCTTATTATAAAAAAAGAGTAACTGAACACGATATTTTGAACTTAATATGGTTGTGTGTTCTATTTTTACGCTGTAAAGCTTTTTTATTTGAAAACAAGCCACCTAAAGTGCCACCTATATCATTATGTACCATTGATGTTCATGTTAGATGATTCAAATGATTTCAACCTTTGATTCATTACTGTTATTATTCAGTTATAAAAACGACTTTAAACTTCTTGAACGGGCATTTCCACTTAACAGAATGACTACTAGATAGAGTCTTCGCCAAGAGGGGCAAAAATGGATATAAAATATTAGCGTCAGAGCTGGTTAACGCAATTGTGCCAATGCCGGCTACTTTCAACCCGAAATCGACCCAATTGGGATCTCCCAGCGGCATCTGATGGCGGCTCGTCCCTATAAATAATCGATTGCCTTCACTGGTGCGCTAAATTAATCCGAGAGAAGAACATTGCAAAGATTGGAGATATATAAGTCCACCTTGAAAGGCTAGAAGAGGACAGGGAGCTTCGCAGCCCACCAGTCCCAAACTCATGTGGCAGCTCATACTTATTCCCCATCAACATTGGAGACGGGAAAGAAGGTTAAGACGTGAAAGTCAGCACGATAGTTTTCATCTCTACGGAGAGCTCTGAGGAAGACAGTGGACAGTCAAAAAAGGGACAGGGACCAACCTCAAGCTGCGTGTTTTGGGTAGCATATTTCACATCTTGCAGTAAATCTTAGACGCACTTAGTCATTTTTGTCGATCAACAATTTTAAAATTGAACTCTCATAGCTCATCCACATGCTCAAAGCGCTCTTTGTTTTTTGGTCATTATGGTGCTGCAGAGCACACTCACATAGCCCTTGCAATGGCTTCGCTTCGGCTCCTAGTGGTGAACAAATTTACTAAAATTATTGAATGAACAAACTATTCGATGAATATTGTTGTGGAGAAATTAATTTGAACAATATTACGACTGCAAATATTAACTTTAACAGTAGGGGTGGACGACATGTGCGTGAGAGGGCTCGAGTAGACCCATGACATAACAGTGTTGAGCTCTTTGAAACCCCGGGTAGCGTGACACTATGAATTTCGGAGTTTATCATGGTAGTTGGAGGAGTTAGTTACTGAGGCATTCATTCTCATCCATGCTAGTGCTAGTGGTAACCTTAGATTTTTTGTAACACCCCCAATTTATGTGTTGGATTTTTTTAAAGTTAGACATTTGAACTTTAATCCTAAGGGGGTGGACCCCAAGGGATGAGTATGGTGTGAATGTAATTGCATATTTTATTTGAGGAAATAAATAAAATGATTGTGCATTTTGACCAAAAAAAGAATTAGAGATCACTTGCCAAATCCATGAGGATGGATAAGGCAACAAATCCCCAAAAATCTTTCAAAAATCCTTGAAAGAAATTAATTTAGATTTGAGGAGGAATCTAAATTTTCCCAATGAAGAGGAGTAGTTGGGAAGAGGTGAGAGAAAGCTGGAAAAGCTGAGGAAAAGCTTAAAGCAGCTTTAAAGAGTCCCAAAATGGGAAGCCTAGGCTAAACAGGAAAGAAAGCATCCTGCTATTTTGGACGCAGAATTAGAAACATGATTTGGGGAAATATGAGCTTAAATAAGCTGCTCCTAGGCAGATCAGAAGTTGATCTGTTCTAGGAGGTGATCTCTGCTCGGGGGTGAGTCCTGGGAGACAAAGAGGACTCTAAGGTTGGGAGGTTGGTCAATTGCAGATTGTGGTATGTTTTGAAATTTTTGTTATTCTATTTTCTGATGGTATGAATTGGCTACATATAGAAAAATTAATTAAATGGTGTGCTGATGTTAGTACTACATTTAACAGAATCCATCCTAAGGCATTCACCTTCCAGATTCTGTTTAGTTGTAGACCAGAAATCTATAGAGTAGAAACTCCAGAAGCTCTAAACCAAGGTCGGTTTAAATCTGAAGTTACTTAGCCTCTATAGATGATTAATTATTGTTGTGTCCCCTGTAGACACAAAAGTGATATTATATGCTTATGTGTATGCTAGAGAAACATTATAGCAGAATTCAAGTTACAGGTTGTAAATCTAAAAGAAGAAAGTAAGAACATTGGAATATGACATTCGAAATTGTGCCAGAGAAAGAGTAACCCTACTTTATATTATTTTTATAATGATTATAATTGTATAGATTTCATTTCTAAATCTACCTTTAGTCATTGAATCAAGTACCATAGCCAAAGATTTAAATTATAGTTAAGGACCTTTATTTAAGCATCATCGATTATCTATAGAAAAAAAATATAGGAGCCTAATAGCTCTTATAACATCTTGCGTGCACATATTATTGGCAAATCTATTTTAACCTTTGAAATAACGATTATAGCAACTATAAGGTGTATGGCATTTTAAAAATTCCTCCAACCCTCTAGAATAAATCGCATGGCTATAGATTAAATCCATGTTTTATGAATATCGTCAAATAAACTATAGATTTCTTGTATAGACAATTAACAACATTATATATAAGTATTAAGCCCACATACCAATCGGCCTTTGTAATATAGACTATATATGAACTATATATATATGTATGAACCCGGTATGTCAAAAGGAGAGATACCAACATTAAATAGATATATGAACTCATATAAATCAAAAAGAAATTATAACCACGAATTATATATATGAGTTATATATGAGCAATAGGAAATGCCGAAACGAAACACACAGGTATATAGGCAAACAAATAAAAGAGGAAGTTAAATATGTGTGAAGCTTATAGGTAAGGCCCAAATCGAAACTTCGAGTGGTGAGACACAATATATATATATATATACAACTAAATCAAAAAGGAAAACCAAAACGTGAAGGGACTTCGGCGCTTAGGTAATAGAAATAATACGATTTACTAACTATGAGAACAAGGGCGTGATACGGTTAACTCTGCTTGTATAACAATAAAACAATTTTTATGTGGGGAATTTTGTAATGCCGAGTAAATCAAAACATAACGAAGCCATGAGGGTAGAGAAATGATTTTAACGCAGAAGGGTCGGCTAACGAAAAAAAAAACGATAACCATTCTTTGCTTCCAGGCCCGAGATCCGTTCGGCTCCTCTCGGAAGAGGTGACCTGGGCGACCTCGAGCTCCACACCTGCGTGGACAAATCGGTCAGAAAATTTTTTCGATACCTAAAATTATGCCGAATGAAATCAAGCAATACGAAATCTATTACATGGCTGTTAGTACAGAAATCGATAGTTAGAAACGAGCAACACGGGATAACCGACGTAGAAAAACTAAACAATAATGATGGAAACAAAAACGACATGCCATCCGCAATATTGCCAAAGTAGAATAGACCTGCTTTGGTTATACATTGGAGAGAAAATAGAAAATTCCATAAATATAATTGGTGCCTTTCCGAAATTTCAGAACAAAATCCGCACGGTTAAATAAACGAATTGTCACGACAGCATTAGAAGTGCAGTCACACTATAAGCGTTTCATCCATTAACCACACCAAGACATTACCACTATAAATATGCTGAGTGTGATAGTAACGCTGCGAACACGGGTGTGCGCGCTGAGCTGTAACCTGCATGTCAACAGCGAAGCGAGTTCATAATATACACATTACCCCTCAATTAGTATTATAAACATACTCTGTGATTAACGAGAAATTTATAATACATAGCTACCCGAATTTTAAGAAGTTGGAAGAGCAGGGGAGTTGCACCAGAAGAAAAACCGGGCACGCATTGAACCAGAGGTCCTCCTGCATCAGGGAGAACGCGCAGGCACTTGACTATTAAACTCCGGTGTCGCTATTCCACAGAGAGTAGTTAAGAGCTGAACCCAGGAAGTGAAATAGTAATGAACAGGGGAGGGTAGAAAAATATGAACCAAAACCCTAACCCTAATTTACCGTGTCACACACGAAAGTGCGTTGCAGGTTGGGCGTACCGAGCCGAGACTCAACCCAAATCCCCGTCGATCTCTAGTAGCATGGAAGGGTTGTAGCGATCAGTATGGGTAGGTAAAACCAGCACCATCTCATAACCAGGGCTTTTCTCCACTCTAAATGCGTACATCGAGCTGATGGAAAGTCTACTGAAGTAAACCCTACTGAAGGACGGTGCGTTCTGCAAAGTTGTGCATTCTGCCTCTGAGTGGGACGCGTGTATTCTTCTGTCCCTGAGGATTGATCCGAAGTGATATGTGAAGTACAGAAGACAGAGAAAAATGCAGCCGCCTCCGCCTCTGATGCACTACCTGAACTCTGCAGCATATAATCGATCTCAGAGAAAACCTTACGTGGCAAGCAGATGTGCAACCTTACCTCTGGCGGTTACACGCAATTATCTCGGCAAGATCTCGGATATGTTGCGTATCACTGTTATGGTACCTGCAGAGCGGAGGTTAACTAGCAGTGGTAGCTTGCCGACGTTAAACGCATCCTCAGGCCACCGAAACACATGCGTATTGTGTAAGTTATACATAATAATTGCATACGCCAGAGCAATGACTCATGTATGGAGCGTAAAACAATAATACCACAAACCCTAAGATACGAGTGATAAAAAAAAAAAAAAAAAATCATGTTATGTTATGTAACTTGTAAAAGGAAAAAAAAAAGAGTGATTTAAATCCTACATTGAGCGATGGGTTATAAATCGTATGGAAGGTAATGATTTTAATGGTGGGGAGATTAACCTCCTATAGATATATGTATATACGTATAAGGCGGACATACAAACCTTTATGAATTGGAATAAAGTGCACTTTAGATTTTATGGGTAGAATATTTAATACCTATTTATTTATATATATGTATAGATATATATATATATAAGTCAATATATATATATGTTGGATTGAATAAAGTTGCACTTTAGATTGTTATGGGTAGAATATGTAATACCTACTTATTTATTTATATATATATATATATAGATATATATAAGTCAATATATATATGTTGGATTTAATAAAGGTGCACTTTAGATTTCTATGGGTAGGATATGGAGTATCTATATATATATGTATATACACATATATATATATATATATATATATATATCATATTAATAAAGTGGCACTTTAGGTGGATTTATTAAAATGAACTTTCATTGAATTTAATAAGTGGATGGGTGTGAACTTTGGTACTGAAATTCACCCATAGGTATAGTTGGTTTTAAACTAGAAAGCAGAAAAATTGCTAGCGCAAGTTACGTGGTATTAAAAAAAAAAAAAAAAAATTTGGGAGGTGTGACATTTTTTTTCTTAAAATGTTTTACTTAATAATGTTTGATATTTTCCAAATGGGCTTGGGACCAAGGCTTAACCCGAAAATAGGTTGCATTCTCACAGGCCATTCTGGTACATTGAGGTAGTGGCCGTAGGCAGGTCATGACCTGCATGCACATATCAGAGACTTGAGCCCACCCCGGGTTCTTCTTAAAGCCTGGCATTGCTTTTTTATTGGTAAGGCTACGGTCTAGCAGTAGATTGATGGGAATTAACCACAATTAGACCAGTCTTGATCCACAGCCTCCATATTCTCCTTGAGATTTCCGCTTCTTTTTCCTCGGCCTCCATCTTCTCCTTGAGGTTTGCCATTTCTTTTTGTTTGTTGGACTGTGGTCCAGCCATACTGCAAGCTCGATTCTCAATGTATTTATATATGGACTTTATTCGAGAACGCCAAAGCTACTTGTCCTAAAGTTTCAATCCTGTCCCATCAAAAGACAGAGTGGTTTTTGGCAAAAATAAATAAATTCTCAAATTTTGATTTAAAATCAGTTCTTTAACGGTATATATGGATTCAGCACTTGAAAAAGAACCTTGAAACTCTAGATTGTGGAAAATTTACTGCTCAATATTGAACCACCAAGATTGTGGAAAATTTACAACGGATTCCAACCAATCGTTCTAATTCTGGACAAATTTAACTCAAAAAAACCATAAAAAATTCCAAAATGTATCACATATAGACGACGGCTTAAAGGAACAATGTAAATCGGTCGAGCAGGTATGTTTCAAGTCTGGGTCTGGTCAAATGCTTCTTGTACCTGTAAATTCTGAATAGATAAAATATTTATTTCCGTTAAAAATATATTGAACTAATTCTACAACAAATTGACACCGTAAAATAATAATATCAGATATTAGTTCTCTCTGGGCCTGAGTACTTACATCTTGATGAAATAATATTTTTCTTTAATTCATTTCATTCTTGAAACAGAGAAAGAACTTTCAAGAAATGTCTAAATTTGACAAGCATTAAATAAAATTACTCTTTATCTCCACCGAGCCATTCAATTCATGCAGGATTTTTGTCTAAACTATAAAGTATTTGTAGCTAAAGCAAGGTTTAAGCCATGAAGGATTGGAAGCTATCTCTATGCATTACATATTTTAAAATTCAGGGGAATATTTTAAAAATTCTCATGAACGATGAAAAGTTAAGGCTAAGAAGATTACCCATGGGGAAAACGCAGACCTGAGGCACAAAAATGCCTCGGAAAGCCTTGATAGGATATATGTAGATTGCTTTGACTAGTTACGCAGGATTCTGAGCTTCCCCGCTACAGAAAACAGAACTGATACAAAATAGTAACTGTAACTGAATTGGGAAGGATTGGATGCATAATCCACAAATCTAACTTTGTAGATTATGGAACTTATTTCATCCTTCTATACAATCTACAAAACTATGTTATTAATAGACGAGTAGAAATGATTGGTTACATGATCCACAAAACTAACTTTATAAAACATGGAACTTATCTCAACTCATCATTTTCTAATCTACAAAGCTAAGCCATTAATAGAGGAAGTCATAACTTTGACATCCTAGAAAGCATTTTAATACATAATATTTTCTAAAAATTAAATGTATATGTAATTGTATTATTTTTTTCATTGTAAAAGATATAATATGTATGTTATTCACTAACTTAATATATAATTTCACTAGTTATCATTATACGGGCATACATTTCACTATATTTTCCCATCTTTTCTTAATTTGAATTTATGCCATTCAAGCAAAAAAGATGTAAAATTTATTTTATTTTTGAAGACCCTACTCGTTATTCAATTTTCTTAATGAAAAAAGCATAAAAAAATGAAAATATAAAAAAAAAAATTAAATGAATTTATAAAGTTAACAAAAATATTAAAATGAACAAATATCAAATCTTTCGTATTACAATCTTAAACTCTTTTCAAACTACTTTCTAATTTAATGTAGATATCAAAGTAACTTATTAAAATTTAGTTTTCCACATTACATATACATATAAAGTGACAGTTTTTCAATTCTAAAAATGAAAAATGGAAAAATGTATGTGATTAAGAGTATGTGCAGGACTAGTAAGAATTTCAACTAATTAAGAGAAAATATTGATTTACATTAACCACTAATTTTCCTTTTATAAGCTTGGTAGGACTACATCTTCATCATGTCTAATATAGCACCCCGATCAGGGTGGGGAATTGAATCGGCGACTTCACATCAAGAAGTGCCTTAACAGAGCGCCCGATCATCATCTATCCAAGACCCAATGGACATTAACCACTAATTTCAAAAACAAAACAAAAAAAAACAAAATATTTACATTAACCACATTATCTAAAGAATGCACTTTCAAAAATAATGAAAGAGCTTTAAATAAAAAAGTATTGAGCATACCCTTATATAGATGTAATTTAATTTTTTTTGCATAAACCCCAAACCTAAATAAATATAAGAAAATATCTCAAAAAAATAAATATCCATCTCCCAAAAACATCTCAAAAAAATAAATCAACTCGCAAAAAAAACCAAACATGGCCTCAAACATAGCTTTAGTAAAAGGAAAAAAGAAACATATCTAGCGCAGATAGTCTATTCCTATTCCAACTGTTTTTCTTCATTAAAATATAACTAAATATATATATATATTTATGCATTATATAATTAAATATATATTTACAATGCAATATCGTATAAGCTATGTCACAAGACACATCCCTCAGGGTCTAGTGTCCTATATTTCATGTGTTGGACACCAGACGCACCCTAAAATGTGTAACAAACATATTTTTTAGTGTCCTCCAAATGAGACACATGTTTTGGACATGGGAAAAATGTGCCGTAGTGTCTTGGGCTTGGACAGGTGTCCCAGGAAAAAATGAAATTTAAAACCACGACTTGGTTTTTCTTGGGGGTTTTCTTCATTGTTCACTGCCGAAATCGAATTTTTTTGTTCAATGTGAGGAATTATGCGTGATGACTAATGAGATCAACCATATTTTTACCGACTTCTTGACAAGCCCATGTCATACTCTCAGTTTCCAACCTCACTGAGTTGTTTACCGTCATGTCTTGGATCATTATTTTGTAATAGAATTTGATACGATTTTGTATTTACTTTATAATTTTTAAAAATTTATTTTAGTATAAAGGTCCAATGAACATGATTTTGTCGATGTCCTAAATTATCTTTGTTTTACTAATATTGTAACATACATATAGATTTTGCGTTCATATCTAAATACATATGCATAAGCATATGTTTGAATGTGTATCTACATATGTGCTTGTAGATGTAAAGCACTCCTGAGTTTTTCATAAATTAAAAAGTGGGATAAATCAATGGTTTCTCCATAATGACTCTATGGAAGATCCATCTGAACTCCACAGGAGTGATAATTGTTTTGCATGTATTTGATTTGTATACCTTCACTAAAATTTCATATCTAATTTCAAATCGTTGCCCCACAAGAAACTCCTCTAATATCAAGAGATCAATTTCAAAATAATCACCATACATCATGTGATGAATCTACTTGTATCTAAAAAATTCACCATTCTATTTTCTATCCATTAAGCTATCTAGTATTGATGTACTTCTATGTACTCATTTTCAGGAAATTGTTTTCACTCTCATACATGAAATAGAGATATGTTAGTATCTTTCTAGATTTTGTTACTTGTAAAATTGGGAGAGCTATTTCGTGTCCCATTATTATTGTTTTCAGCAAAAACAAGCAAAATGGTATATGAAAAGAACAACAGAAAATAATCTCAACCAACATGATGTCATCATAAGGAAACAAGTTCAAGAGAGTAGATTATTGATAGTTGTTTATAAGGTAACAGTTCAAGAGAGTAGATTATTGATAATTGTATATGGGAATCTAATAAGCTCCTAATTGTTAGAGCTTTTCAACCAGAATATATGTTTTCTTCTAGATGAATGCATAACTTCATACTAAATACTAAATAGATATCATATTGATTCATATCTGTAGATGTTCTAATTTCTAAAAAATATGGATTAGACACTATATTTCAATATTTTTTTTAATATATCTATTTTACTATATATTATATATATCGTGTCATTTGTATCTTATTTTCCGGGTATATCATAGAATTTACCTGATTCTATGATATATACAAGTGTGTAACAACATCAGATTAACTAGACTCAATATGATGCTGTTAGATAAATATAGTAACGAGCAATATTATAAAATAAAGCCGGCTTTAGTTTTTTGTTTTATTAAATATTTCCGAAAACACCATAAAATTAAAAAATGTTTAATTATATTTTAAATATAAATTAATTTTAATATAAAAATAGTAATAATAATATTTAAAAAAAAAAATTTAAAAATATATATATTTATATTAACTATTAATTTTAAAACAAAAAATAATATTTAAAAAAAAAATTTGAGAAAAAATCTATTTATATTATGTAAATTTTCTTTTAAAAATAATGAAGAAAATTTAAATAAGAAAATATTGAGCATACTCTTATATATATGTCATCTCATTTTTTTTTCCATACACCATAATTCTAAATAATAATAATAATAATAAACTATCTCAAAAAAATAAATATCTATTTCCCGAAAACATTTAAAAAAAAAAAAATCAACTCCCAGAAAAACCAAACAAAACAGTGCCCTAAACGTTGCTTTAGTAGAATGGAAAAAGAAACATATCCAACGTAGATAGACTATTCCATCCACAAGGAAAAGTAAAAGACACAACGAAATACATAGTTAATATAAAAATCTAAAGCATATTTATACATTATATATATTTATACATTATATAGTTAAATATATATTTATAAGGTAATATCATACCCCACATATATATATATATATATATATATATTAAATTAATTTAGAAGAAAAAAAACATATATATATAGACATAATTAAATAAGTTAATTTCTAAAAGATATCAATTATCGAGCTTTAATTTATATGCTAGTTCATAGATATATAAAAAAATATGAATGAAATCATAACCATTAACCAAGCTAAACAATTTAAGAAGGATGGGGTTAGGCTCCCTTCCCATCTCACTCATGTAGCTGACTCAAGAGGGATGGGCTTGGGCTCCTTCGCCATCTAGTTGTTGTTTACCTTCCCTCCTACCGGGCCTCTTTTTCTCTGATTACACTATTGATTTACAAACTTTTTTGGTGGCAGTAGCAAGGGCATGGGTAGCTTTAAAAACAACTCCAAAGAAAATTTGGAGGACCTCAATCTATTTACAAATGATGAAGTTAGAGTGGAAATAGAAGACTACATTCTGGACCTGGACATACCAAGGCTACCCAAAACCTCTATCTGTGTGTTGTGGAGCTTTATTGGCATGTAAAGACTCTCATAGGGAAATCTTTGGTTGAAAATGAGGAAAACAACTCTGAAACTGATCTACAGTTTAACATAATTCTAGTTGAGTGCCACCAAATCTTCTCAAAGGACCAGACCCACTAGGAGGTCCCTAGGCACCTGTAGTTGTCTCCAATCATGTTTAATTGCTACAGTCTACATTACTAGTTATTTATTTAGCTGGCTGCAACACTCTTGGATGAGTCTCACTAGGTGATCCCACCTATAATTTTTTCCAATTATGTTTAGTTGCTACAGTGTGCATTACTAGTTGCTTATTTTGCTGCTTGCAACACTCTTCTTCTTTTATGGCCTTTGGATATCATGTGAATTTGTTAGCAATATTATGGTTTTTGATTTTGTTATTCAAGTAATGTGAGTTATTTCTATGATGGTTTTCAAGTTAGTCTTTCCATTTGGACTTGTTAGCTGTATCATGATTTTCGGTTTTGTTATGCATGTAATGTCAGTTATTTCTATGATGGTCATCATTTTAATATTATTTATACTATTAATTTTAATTCTAAAAAACTCTTCTAAAAAGACTAGTTTGATTTCCCTAGAGACAAATTGTAACAAGAGATGATAAGATGTACTACATTTTCTATATACATGAAACTTTACTATTTTATATATATATAACTTTCCTATGTAATGATAACCATACAAAAATAATTACTTTATTAAATGATGAAACTAATTTAGACATGCCAAAACGTAACAATAACACTCTATATTCAAATCATACCTCGGTAGTTTTAAATCAGTCAGCCTGGTTTCATAAAAACAAAAACCAACAGAAGAAAGGACAAGCCAGTTACTATAAGTTACAAGTATTTCAATATGACTAATAAAATTTCTAAATATTCTTGGTCGAGACTTTGAATAATTTGATAGAGCCTTGTAATGGGTCCACAAAGAATGAAGGTTCTATCCTAATTTATGAATCTGTCAATTTATGTTACGAGTTTAGTAAACCAATAATAAAAACCAATAGGAGAAAGGACAGACCACTTAATTTAGGAAGAGGGCGTGCCCAACTGCTGGTCCGGTCAAGGAATTACATTTCTCCGGCGGCCAACAATCTAGGGGCTTCAGGGCAGCATTTCAATTATAAACCTAAGTTACAATTACTTCCATATAAACAAAAAGATTTGGAAATAATAATATAAATAACAAGATTTCTAGGTAACAGTTTAGAGAATTGGCTGGTTTCTTGTATTTGAAAATGGAATTGGCAGGAAGAATATTACTTTGTTGAAAGCGCGCACTTCCACCAACTATCAAAAGAACTACCAATTAACCAAATGCCGCAGCAATAAGAAATAACATATATGATGGGACATATATTTTTCCTTAGCTTTCATAGGGAAAATGTCAGTTCTCTTAATATTTCCTGTGTCATGGTGCTCAAACACTTCCCATCAAACACTCGAAAATACAATTTGTTCAGATTGTGAATAATTTGACGGAACCTTGTAATGGACCCCCAAGAATCAAATTCAACTATCTCAATTGATCAAAATATCAGTTCATCAATTTCTATTAAGAGCTTTTGGCATTTGGTTTAAAATTAAGAAGTGAGACATTGGATCAGATATAGCCTAGGGTCTGTGAGGTTTCTTTGATGACCATCTCTTATAGTCGCGCTTACCCTATGTTAATGAAACTCCACTCAACCTTAACAATTAATATGCTGAATTTCAAGATACGATTTCTTTAGTATGTCGAACTCAATCTTGAAATTAAATGAAATGTTAAAATAAAACTTCATATGAAACTTAATATCTGCAGAATTTCAAGATGCGATTTATTAAGTATGCCAACCTAATGAATCTTCACATTAAAAGAAATTTTAAACTATGCTAGATTTTAAGTATTATTATTTTTATTCATTTAATATGTGACCGTTGATTACCATCAATTATTTATATAATGTTTATATATTTACATAGTTATATCAGTTGACATTTGATTGAGTTAAATTTAATTAAAATAAATTATTATACAAAATTTTAATATACTAAAATGTTATTTGTAAAAAAAATTAAATATTAAAAATAGTTTAAATTTTTAAAAAAAATTATATAATTTTATATATAAAAATATGCATACACAACCCAATAAAAAGTTTAATATTAAAAAGTTAGAATGTAATATTTTATAAAAATTATAAAAATTTAACTATATAATAATTAAAAATATTTAATAATTTTTTTTATTTAAATTTATTTAATTTAAACAATAACATAAATTTATAACTAAAATATGAGAATTATTAAATTTTATAATATAATTTTGTATCATAATAACAAATTCTGTTTAATTTTAATTTTTATAAAAAATTATATATAACATATTTTAATATAATTTTAAAATTTAAAATTAATTTAATATTAAAACTATTTTCGTAATTTCTTGTTAAATTATAATTTTTATCCATCAAAATTATATATATGATGAAATAAACTTTGGAGAAATTTATAAAACAAAATATAAACATTATTAAATTTTATAATATAATTGTTCATCATAATAACAAATTCGATTTAATTTTAATTTTTGTATAAACTTATATAAAACATATTTTAATATAATTTTAAAATTAGATTAAAAATCTTTCGGGAAATCACATGAGAATTTTAGGACCGACGCGTTTCGAACTACCAACTGTAGTTCATCTTGATGATGAACTACAGTTGGTAGTTCGAAACGTCCTAAAATTCTCATGTGATTTCCCGAAAGATTTTTAATCTAATATATTATGGATCACAGAAGCTTGCACTCTCAAATAATTTTAAAATTTTAAATTAACCACTATTAAAACCATTTTCATAATTTCTTGTCAGATTAGAATTTATATACACGAATGTTATATATATTATTTTGAATTTAAATTTTATGCTACTGAATTTTATTTTAAATTTATCACAAAAAAATCCCTTAAATTTTAAATATAATAGAGCCGTTGTGTATAAATAGGTTGAAATAGAGTATTAAAACCAAACCTGCCATATACACCTATAGTTATAGATTAGCGAACTTCATGGGTTTAGGTTCACCATTTGTGATTTTCTATAACTTATCTTCCAAATTTGGCGAATATTAAAAAATCAATGTCTACAGCACGCAGGGTTAAAGAACTTACTAGCCATTTCTGTCTTTCTATTACTTGATTACCAACAATTCCGCCAAAATAGCCCATGTCCAAAAATAAATTTGAAATAGCAGATATCTAAAAGCTAGTTTTAAAATTTATGAGAGTGGGCACATATCTGGCAGAGAATATGGTAATGGTAAAGGCATGTGAGAACCGTGCGCACAATAAAAAGCGACTCTATTTGAGCTCAGGATTAATCGCAGGCCCAACTTATTTTTAGGTAAGGATGAAACAATAACCTCTACGACCACTGCATTAAATTACAGTACACAGAAGAAATCCCTAAATTCTAAAAACACTCAGGACTAAATTCCTAAATTCGAAAATATTGTTCGCACCAAAAATTCAATACAAAATAAATAGCATATATATATATATATTTGAGATATTTAAGAATTAATTTTATGAATCCACATTACGTACCTGAATTAGGAACTCCGTAACAATGTACAACTACTCCAGCAGAAACAATTGATTCACTGCAAACCAGCGAAATGAAAATATGGACAGAGATTAAAAACACAGCCTGGCAATGATGGGTAGCGCCAGATATACGGCTTAGAAAAATGTACCTGCAACCAGACACCATTATAAGTAAGAAAATATTTGTGCCACTTCATCTTTAAAGAAATATGTATTTAAAAAAAAAATTGAACATACGTTTCAACCTCTTTTCTTTATTCCGTGATCTAAGTGCAAATCCAGGAAACCCCCGCTCGGAAAAAGTTTAGAGAAACATTTTTTCATAAAGATAAATAAGGACTATAACAGCCGCTTCACCGCCTGCTTAGGTAAATGAATATCATGGTTTCATCTCTAATATATCTTGTACTCTGCATTCTAAAACAGATAAAATTGGCACGCCCAACAATTCACACACAACTAAAGAGAAATCGATTCGCACAGTAAAAACATTAAAACACCCATAAAGGAAAACAAAACCAAGCAGCATGGCCATGCTGCAGAAAAACAAAGAAACAAGCGAAGCCAAGCCAATCCAAACCGGAATGCAAAAACAATTGAGATGGAAGTGCTGTGTTTCTTGGTTCTGAGCATTGCTTTATGTACACTCAATTTCCAACGGTCACTAGTTTTGGAGATTTAAATTATTTTAGATGTTTATTAAGGCCCGCTTTTTTCACTTTTTCCTTTCTTTCTAAAATTAGGGTGCGCCCGCGATGAACATGGAACTTGCTTTTGTTTTTATTGCATTCTAAACTAAATTTTTGCTACATTAAAAAGAAATATTTATTTAAAAAAAAAATTGATGTCATGATTACATGGATCATATAAATTTGAGTCGTTCAAAGCATTTCAATTTCTTCGAGGGGTGTTATACTGTATCTACTTAGGTATCATATAATATTCTCATTAAAAAATCAAAGTCTCATATCGCTTAATCAAAAGTAATTTTTTTTATATGCCTATTCCGCTATTTATTATTAAGTAATATTCGGACATAAAATATTTACGAGAAGGGATGGTACTTACTATAATTTTAAGTTAATTTAATGATTGATAGGAATATTCGATAACAAATAGAGAGTGTGATTAAATTTCTAACCATGGAGGGAAGACGTAGCCCTTCGTGATATGTGGGCTTCGTAATAGTCGTAACAGCTTTTTGGGGACATTTCTTATTATAAAAAAAGAGTAACTGAACGCGATATTTTGAACTTAATATGGTTGTGTGTTCTATTTTTACGCTGTAAAGCGCTTTTATTTGTAAACAAGCCACCCAAAGTGCCACCTGTATCATTATGTGCCATTGATGTTCATGTTAGACGATTCAAATGATTTCAACCTTTGATTCATGATTGTTATTATTCAGTTATAAAAACGACTTTAAACTTCTTGAACGGACATTTCCACTTAACAAAACGAATACTAGATAGAGTCTTCGCCAAGAGGGGCAAAAATGGATATAAAATATTAGCATCAGAGCTGGTTAACGTAATTGTGCCGATGCCGGCTGCTTTCACCCCGAAATCGACCCAATTGGGATTTCCCAGCGGCATCTGATGGCGGCTCGTCCCTGTAAATAATCGATTTCCTTCACTGGTGTGCTAAATTAATCTGAGAGAAGAACATTACAAATATTGGAGATATATAAGTCCACCTTGAAAGGCTAGAAGAGGACAGGGAGCTTCGCATCCCACCAGTCCCAAACTCATGTGGCAGCTCATACTTATTCCCCATCAACATTGGAGACGGGCAAGAAGGTTAAGACGTGAAAGTCAGCACGATGGTCTTCATCTCTACAGAGAGCTCTGAGGAAGACACTGGACAGTCCAAAAAGGGACAGGGACCAACTGCAAGTTGCGTGTTTTTGGTTAGCATATTTCACATTTTGCAGTAAATCTTAGACGCACTTGGCCATTTTTATCGATCAGCAATTTTAATATTGAACTCTCATAGCTCATCCACATGCACAAAGCGCTCCTTGTTTTTTGGTCATTATGGTGCTGCAGAGCACACTCACATAGCCCTTACAATGGCTTCGCTTCGGCTCCTAGTGGTGAACACATTTACTAAAATTATTGAATGAACAAACTCTTCGATGAATATTGTTGTGGAGCAATTAATTCGAACAATATTACAACTGCAAATATTAACTTTAACAGTAGGGGTGGATGACATGTGCATGAGAGGGCTCGAATAGACCCATGACATAACAGTGTTGAGCTCTTTGAAACCCCGGGTAGCATGACACTATGAATTTCGGAGTTTATCATGGTAGTTGGAGGAGTTAGTTACTTAGGCATTCATTCTAATCCATGCTAGTGCTAGTGGTAAGCTTAGCTTTTTTTTCTTAAAATGTTTTACTTCATAATGTTTGATATTTTCCAAATGGGCTTGGGACCAAGGCTTAACCCGAAAATAGGTTGCATTCTCACAGGCCATTCTGGTACATTGAGGTAGTGGCCGTAGGCAGGTCATGACCTGCATGCACATATCAGAGACTTGAGCCCACCCCGGGTTCTTCTTAAACCCTGGCATTGCTTTTTTATTGGTAAGGCTATGGTCTAGCAGTAGATTGATGGGAATTAACCACAATTAGACCAGGCTTGATCCTCAGCCTCCATATTCTCCTTCAGATTTGTCGCTTCTTTTTCCTTGGCCTCGATCTTCTCCTTGAGGTTTGCCATTTCTTTTTATTCGTTGGACTGTGGTCCAACCATACTGCAAACTTGATTCTCAATGTATTTATATATGGAATTTATTCGAGAACGCCAAAGCTACTTGTCCTGAAGTTTCAATCCTGTCCCATCAAAGAACAGAGTGGTTTTTGGCCAAAATAAATAAATTCTCAAATTTTGATTTAAAAACAATTCTTTAACGGCATATATGGATTCAACACTTGAAAAAGAACCTTGAAACTCTAGATTGTTGAAAATTTACTGCTCAATATTGAACCACCAAGATTGTGGAAAATTTACAACGGATTCCAACCAATCCTTCTGATTCTGGACAAATTTAACTCAAAAAAACCATAAAAAATTCCAAAATGTATAACATATAGACGACGGCTTAAAGGAACAATGTAAATCAGTCGAGCAGGTATGTTTCAAGTCCGGGTCTGGTCAAATGCTTCTTGTACCTGTAAATTCTGAATAGATAAAATATTTATTTCCTTTAAAAATATATTGAACTAATTCTACAGCAAATTGACACCGTAAAATAATAATATCAGATTTTAGTTCTCTCTGGGCCTGAGTACTTACATCTTGATGAAATAATATTTTTCTTTAATTCATTTCATTCTTGAAGCAAGAAAGAACTTTCAAGAAATGTCTAAATTTGACCAGCATTAAATAAAATGACTCTTTATCTCCACCGATCCATTCAATTCATGCAGGATTTTTCTCTAAACTATAAAGTATTCGCAGCTAAAGAAAGGTTTAAGCCATGAAGGATTGGAAGCTATCTGTATCAATTACATATTTGAAAATTCAGGGGAATATTTCAAAAATTCTCATGAACGATGAAAAGTTAAGGCTAAGAAGATTACCCGAGGGGCAAACGCAAACCTGAGGCACAAAAATGCCTCGGCAAGCCTTGATAGGATATATGTAGATTTCTTTGACTAGTTACGCAGGATTCTGAGCTTCCCCGCTACCGAAAACAGAACTGATACAAAATAGTAACTGTAAGTTAATTGGGAAGGATTGGATGCATAATCCACAAATCTACCTTTGTAGATTATGGAACTTATTTCATCCTTCTATACAATCTACAAAACTATGTTATTAATGGAGGAGTATAAATGATTGGTTACATGATCCACAAAACTAACTTTATAAAACATGGAACTTATCTCAACTCATCATTTTCTAATGTACAAAGCTAAGCCATTAATAGAGGAAGTCATACCTTTGACATCCTAGAAAGCATTTTAATACATAATCTTTTCTAAAAATTAAATGTATATGTAATTGTATTATTTTTTTCATTGTAAAAGATATAATATGTATGTTATTCACTAACTTAATATATAATTTCACTACTTATGATTATACTGGCATAAATTTCACTATATTTTCCCATCTTTTCTTAATTTGAATTAATGCCATTCAAGCAACAAGGATGTAAAAGTTATTTTATTTTTGAAGAACCTATTCGTTATTCAATTTTCTTAATGAAAAAAGCATAAAAAAATGAAAATATAAAAAAAAATTAAATGAATTTATAAAGTTAACAAAAATATTAAAATGAACAAATATCAAATCTTTCGTATTACAATCTTAAACTCTATTCAAACTACTTTCTAATTTAATGTAGATATCAAAGTAACTTATTAAAATTTAGTTCGCCACATTACATATACATATAAAGTGACAATTTTTCAATTCTAAAAATGAAAAATGGAAAAATGTATGTGATTAAGAGTGTGTGCAGGACTAGTAAGAATTTCAACTATAATTGACTTTATTTTATGAGAACAAAGCGAACACTATCCTAGCTTTCGTTTTTTGAGAAAAAAAATAATTCAAAAAAACCATAAAATTAAAATTGCTTAAATATATTTTAAATATAAGTTAGTTATAAGAATTTAAAGTTTTAAAATAATAATAATAATATTTAAAAGAAAAATAACAAGTAAGAGAAAATATTGATTTACATTAACCACTAATTATTTTTTTATAAGCTTGGTAGGACTACATCTTCATCATGTCTAATATAGCACCCTGATCGGGGTGGGGAATTGAATCGGCGACTTCACATCAAGAAGTGCCATAACAGAGCGCCCGATCATCATCTATCCAAGACCCAACGAACATTAACCACTAATTTCAAAAACAAAACAAAACAAAAAAAAATATTTACATTAACCACATTATCTAAAGAATGCACTTTTAAAAATAATGAAAGAGCTTTAAATAAAAAAAGTATTGAGCATACCCTTATATAGATGTCATTTCATTTTTTTCCATAAACCCCAACCCTAAATAAATATAAGAAAATATCTCAAAAAAATAAATATCCATCTCCAAAAAACATCTCAAAAAAATAAATCAACTCGCAAAAAAAACCAAACATGGCCTCAAACATAGCTTTAGTAAAAGGAAAAAAGAAACATATCCAGGGCAGATAGTCTATTCCTATTCCAACTGTTTTTCTTCATTAAAATATAACTAAATATATATATATATATATATATATATATATATATATATATATATTTTTATGCATTATATAATTAAATATATATTTACAATGCAATATCATATAAGCTATGTCACAAGACACATCCCTCAGGGTCTTGTGTCCTATATTTCACGTGTTGGACACCAGACACGTCCTAAAATGTGTAACAAACATATTTTTTAGTGTCCTCCAATTGAGACACATGTTTTGGACATGGAAAAAATGTTCCCTAGTGTCTTGGGCTCGGACAGGTGTCCCAGGAGAAAATGAAATTTAAAACCACGACTTGGTTTTTCTTGGGGGTTTTCTTCATTGTTCGCTGCCGAAATCGAATTTTTTTGTTCAATGTGAGGAATTATGCATGATGACTAATGAGATCAACCATATTTTTACCGACTTCTTGTCAAGCCCATGTCATACTCTCATTTTCCAACCTCACTGAGTTGTTTACCGTCATATCTTGGATCATTATTTTGTAATAGTATTTGATAGGATTTTGTATTTACTTTATAATTTTTAAAAATTTATTTTAATATAAAGGTCCAATGAACATGATTTTGTCGATGTCCTAAATTATCTTTGTTTTACTAATATTGTAACATACATATAGATTTTGCATTCATATCTAAATACATATGCATAAGCATATGTTTGAATGTGTATCTACATATGTGCTTGTAGATGTAAAGCACTCGTGAGTTTTTCATAAATTAAAAAGTGGGATAAATCAATGGTTTCTCCATAATGACTCTATGGAAGATCCATTTGAACTCCACAGGAGTGATAATTGTTTTGCATGAATTTGATTTGTATACCTTCACTAAAATTTCATATCTAATTTCAAATCGTTGCCCCAGAAGAAACTCCTCTAATATCAAGAGATCAATTTCAAAATAATCACCATAAATCATGTGATGAATCTACCTGTATCTAAAAAAATCACCATTCTATTTTCTATCCATTAAGCTATTTAGTATTGATGTACTTCTATGTACTCATTTTCAGGAAATTGTTTTCACTCTCATACATGAAATAGAGAGATGTTAGTATCTTTCTAGATTTTGTTACTTGTAAGATTGGGAGAGCTATTTCATGTCCCATTATTATTGTTTTCATCAAAAACAAGCAAAATGGTATATGAAAAGAACAATGGAAAATAATCTCAACCAACATGATGTCATCATAAGGCAACAAGTTCAAGAGAGTAGATTATTGATAGTTGTTTATAAGGCAACAGTTCAAGAGAGTAGATTATTGATAATTGTATATGGGAATCTAATAAGCTCCTAATTGTGAGAGCTTTTCAACCAGAATATATGTTTTCTTCTAGATGAATGCATAACTTCATACTAAATACTAAATAGATATCATATTGATTCATATCTGTAGATGTTCTAATTTCTAAAAAATATGGATTAGACACTATATTTCAATATTTTTTTTAATATATCTATTTATATATATATTATATATATCGTGTCATCTGTATCTTATTTTTGGGGTCACTGTGTCTCATGTCGAATACTCTTATTTATGTGTCATCTCTATCTTGTGTCCTCGTGTCACGTGACTTAACGTATCCTTTTTATATTTTTTAAATTAATTTAAGAAAAAAAAACATATACATTATATTTAGACATAAAAAAATAAGTTAGTTTCTAAAATATACCAATTATGGAGCTTTAATTTATAGGGGCATAGATATATAAAGAAAAATGAATGAAATCATAAGAATTAACCAAGCTAAACCACTTAAGAGGGATGGGGGTTGGGCTCCCTACCCCATCTCACTCACGCAACTACTGAAGACAGATGGGCTTGGGCTCCTCCGCCATCTTGTTGTTGTTGACCTTCCCTCCTACGAGACCTCCTTGGCTTTTTCTCTGACTACCCATTGATCTACCCTTTAATCTGATGCTGTTACACACTTGTATATATCATAGAATTTACCTGATTCTATGATATATACAAGTGTGTAACAACATCAGATTAACTAGACTCAATCTTATGCTGTTAGATAAATATAGTAATGAGCAATCTTATAAAATAAAGCCGGCTTTAGTTTTTTGTTTTTTTAAATATTTCCGAAAACACCATAAAATTAAAAAATGTTTAATTATATTTTAAATATAAATTAATTTGGATTTAAAAATAGTAATAATAATATTTTTAAAAAAAATATTTATATTAACTATTAATTTTAAAACAAAAAATAATATTTAAAAAAAATTGAGAAAAAATCTATTTATATTATGTAAATTCTCTTTTAAAAATAATGAAGAAAATTTAAATAAGAAAATATTGAGCATACTCTTATATATATGTCATCTCATTTTTTTTTCCATACACCATAATTCTAAATAATAATAATAATAAACTATCTCAAAAAAATAAATATCTATTTCCCAAAAACATTTAAAAAAAAATAAATCAACTCCCACGAAAAACCAAACAAAACAATGCCTCAAACGTTGCTTTAGTAAAATGGAAAAAGAAACATATCCAACGCAGATAGACAATTCCATCCACAAGGAAAAGTAAAAGACACAACGAAATACATAGTTAATATAAAAATCTAAAGCATATTTATACATTATATAGTTAAATATATATTTATAAGGTAATATCATATCATTTATATATATTTTTTAAATTAATTTAGAAGAAAAAAAACACATATATATAGACATAATTAAATAAGTTAATTTCTAAAAGATATCAGTTATCGAGCTTTCATTTATATGCTAGTTCATAGATATATAAAGAAATATGAATGAAATCATAAGCATTAACCAAGCTAAACAATTTAAGAAGGATGGGGTTAGGCTCCCTTCCCATCTCACTCATGTAGTTGACTCAAGAGGGATGTGCTTGGGCTCCTTCGCCATCTAGTTGTTGTTGACCTTACCTCCTACCGGGCCTTTTTTTCTCTGATTACACTATTGATTTACAAACTTTTTTGGTGGCAGTAGCAAGGGCATGGGTAGCTTTAAAAATAACTCCTAAGAAAATTTGGAGGACCTCAATCTATTTACAAATGATGAAGTTAGAGTGAAAATAGAAGACTAGATTCTGGACCTGGACATACCAAGGCTACCCAAAACCTCTATCTGTGTGTTGTGGAGCTTTATTGGCATGTAAAGACTCTCATAGGGAAATCTTTGGTTGAAAATGAGGAAGACAACTCTGAAACTGATCTACAGTTTAATATAATTCTATTTGAGTGCCACTAGATCTTCTCAAAGGACCAGACCCACTAGGAGATCCCTAGGCACCTGTAGTTGTCTCCAATCATGTTCAATTGCTACAGTCTACATTACTAGTTATTTATTTAGCTAGCTGCAACACTCTTGGATCAGTCTCACTAGAATATCCCACCTGTAATTTTTTCCAATTATGTTTAATTGCTACAGTGTGCATTACTAGTTGCTTCTTTTGCTGGTTGCAACACTCTTCTTCTTTTATCGCCTTTGGATATCACGTGAATTTGTTAGCAGTATTATGGTTTTGGATTTTGTTATTCAAGTAATGTGAGTTATTTCTATGATGGTTTTCAAGTGAGTCTTTCCATTTGGACTTGTTAGCTCTTTCATGATTTTCGGTTTTGTTATGCATGTAATGTCAGTTATTTCTATGATGGTCATCATTTTAATCTTATTTATACTATTAATTTTAATTCTAAAAAACTCTTCTAAAAAGACTAGTTTGATTTCCCTAGAGACAAATTGTAACAAGAGATGATAAGATGTACTACCTTTTCTATATACATGAAACTTTACTATTATATATATATATATATATATATATATATATATATATATATATAACTTTCCTATGTAATGATAACCATACAAGAATAATTACTTTATTAAATGATGAAACTAATTTAGACATGTCAAAATGTAACAATAACACTCTATATTCAAATCATACCTCAGTAGTTTTAAAACAGTCAGCCTAGTTTCATAAAAACAAAAACCAACAGCAGAAAGGACAAGCCAGTTACTATAAGTTACAAGTATTTCAATATGACTAATAACATTTCTAAATATTCTTGGTCGAGACTTTGAATAATTTGATAGAACCTTGTAATGGGTCCACAAAGAATGAAGGTTCTATCCTAATTTATGAATCCGTCAATTTATGTTACGAGTTTAGTAAACCAGTAATAAAAACCAAGAGGAGAAAGGACAGACCACTTAATTTAGGAAGAGGGCATGCCCAACTGCTGGTCCGGTCTGGGAATTACATTTCTCCGACGGCCAACAATCTAGGGGCTTCAGGGCAGCATTTCAATCATAAACCTAAGTTACAATTACTTCCATATAAACAAAAATATTTGGAAATAATAATATAAATAACAAGATTTCTAGGTAACAGTTTAGAGAATTGGCTAGTTTCTTGTATTTGAAAATGGAATTGGCAGGACGAATATTACTTTGTCAAAAGCGCGCACTTCCACCAACTATCAAATGAACTACCAATTAACCAAATACCGTAGCAATAAGAAATAACATATATGATGGGACATATATTTTTCCTTAGCTTTCATAGGGAAAATGTCAGTTCTCTTAATATTTCCTGTGCCATGATGCTCATACACTTCCCACGAAACCCTCGAAAATACGATTTGTTTAGATTGTGAATAATTTGACGGAACCTTGTAATGGACCCCCAAGAATCAAATTCAACTATCTCAATTGATCAAAATATCAGTTCATCAATTTCTATTAAGAGCTTTTGGCATTTAGTTTAAAATTAAGAAGCGAGACATTGGGTCAGTCATAGCCTAGGGTCTGTGAGGTTTCTTTGATGACCATCTCTTATAGTCGCGCTTACCCTATGTTAATGAAACTCCACTCAACCTTAACAATTAATATGGTGAATTTCCAGATATGATTTCTTTAGTATGTCGAACTCAATCTCGAAATTAAATGAAATCTTAAAATAAAACTTCATATGAAACTTAATATCTGCAGAATTTCAAGATGTGATTTATTAAGTATGCCAACCTAACGAATCTTCACATTAAAAGAAATTTTAAACTGTGTTAGATTTCAAGTATTATTATTTTTATTCATTTAATATGTGACCATTGATTACCATCAATTATTTATATAATGTTTATATATTTACATAGTTATATCAGTTGGCATTTGATTGAGTTAAATTTAATTAAAATAAATTATTATACAAAATTTTAATATACTAAAATGTTATTTGTAAAAAAAATTAAATATTAAAAATAGTTTAAATTCAAAAAAAAAAAATTATATAATTTTATATATAAAAATATGCATACACAACCCAATAAAAAGTTTAATATTAAAAATTTATAATGTAATATTTTATAAAAATTATAAAAATTTAACTATATATTAATTAAAATTATATTACTAGCGATATTTAATAATTTTTTTTATTTAAATTTATTTAATTTAAACAATAACATAAATTTATAACTAAAATATGAGACTTATTAAATTTTACAATATAATTTTGTATCATAATAACAAATTCTGTTTAATTTAAATTTTTATATAAAATTATATATAACATATTTTAATATATTTTTAAAATTTAAAATTAATTTAATATTAAAACTATTTTCGTAATTTCTTGTTAAATTAGAATTTTTATCTATCAAAATTATATATATGATGATGATTAATGTCCATATATTATTTTGAAATAAATTTAAACTTTGGATAAATTTATAAAACAAAATATAAAAATTATTAAATTTTATAATATAATTGTTCATCGTAATAACAAATTCGATTTAATTTTAATTTTTGTATAAACTTATATAAAACATATTTTAATATAATTTTAAAATTTTAAATTAACCACTATTAAAACCATTTTCATAATTTCTTATCAGATTTGAATTTATATACACAAAGGTTATATATATTATTTTGAATTTAAATTTTATGCTACTGAATTTTATTTTAAATTTATCCCAAAAAAATCCCATATATTTTAAATATAATAGAGCCGTTGTGTATAAATAGGTTGAAATAGAGTATTAAAACCAAACCTGCCATATACACCTATAGTTATAGATTAGCGAACTTCATGGGTTTAGCTTCACCATTTGGTGATTTTCTATGACTTATCTTACAAATTTGGCGAATATTAAAAAATCAATGTCTACAGCACGCAGGGTTAAAGAACTTACTAGCCATTTCTGTCTTTCTATTACTTGATTACCAACAATTCCGCCAAAATAGCCCATGTCCAAAAATCAATTTGAAATAGCAGATATCTAAAAGCTAGTTTTAAAATTTATGAAAGTGGGCACATATCTGGCAGAGAATATGGTGATGGTAAAGGCATGTGAGAACCATGCGCACAATAAAAAGCGACTCTATTTGAGCTCAGGATTAATCGCAGGCCCAACTTGTTTTTAGGTAAGGATGAAACAATAACCTCTACGACCACTGCATTAAATTACAGTACACAGAAGAAATCCCTAAATTCTAAAAACACTAAGGACTAAATTCCTAAATTCGAAAATATTGTTCGCACCAAAAATTCAATACAAAATAAATAGCATATATATATTTGAGATATTTAAGAATTAATTTTATGAATACGCATTAGGTACTTGAATTAGGAACTCCATAACAATGTACAACTACTCTAGCAGAAACAATTGATTCACTGCAAACCAGCAAAATGAAAAGATGGACAGAGATTAAAAACACAGCCTGGCAATGATGGGTAGCGCCAGATATACGGCTTAGAAAAATGTACCTGCAACCAGACACCATTATAAGTAAGAAAATATTTGTGCCACTTCATCTTTAAAGAAACATCTAATTAAAAAAAAAATTGAACATACGTTTCAACCTCTTTTCTTTATTACCTGATCTAAGTGCAAATCCAGGAAACCCCCGCTCGGAAAAAGTTTAGAGAAACATCTTTTCATAAAGACAAATAACAGTCGCTTCACCACCTGCTTAGGTAAATGAATATCATGGTTTCATCTCTTCTACTCTGCATTCTAAAACAGATAAAATTGGCACGCCCAACAATTCACACACAACTAAAGAGAAATGGATTTGCACAGTAAAAACGTTAAAACACCCATAAAGGAAAACCAAACCAAGCAGCATGGCCATGCTGCAGAAAAACAAAGAAACAAGCGAAGCCAAGCCAATCCAATGAGGAATGCAAAAACAATTGAGATGGAAGTGTTGTGTTTCTTGGTTCTGAGCATTGCTTTATGTACACTCAATTTCCAACGGTCACTAGTTTTGCAGATTTAAATTATTTTAGATGTTTATTAAGACCCGCTTTTTTCGCTTTTTCCTTTCTTTCTAAAATTAGGGTGCGCCCGCGATGAACCATGGAACTTGCTTTTGTTTTTATTGCATTCTAAACTAAATTTTTGCTACATTAAAAAGAAATATTCATTTAAAATATATATATAAATTTGAGTCATTCAAAGCATTTAAATTTCTTCGAGGGGTGTTATACTCTATCTACTTAGGTATCATATAATATTCTCATGAAAAAATCAAAATCGCATATCGCTTAATCAAAAGTTTTTTTTTTTATATGCCTATTTGCTATTTATTATTAAGTAATATTCGGACATAAAATATTTACGAGAAGGTATGGTACTTACTATAATTTTAAGATAATTTAATGATTGATAGGAATATTCGATAACAAATAGAGAGTGTGATTAAATTTCTAACCATGGAGGGAAGACGTAGCCCTTCGTGATATTTGGGCTTCGTAATAGTCGTAACAGCTTTTTGGGGACATTCCTTATTATAAAAAAAGAGTAACTGAACACGATATTTTGAACTTAATCTGGTTGTGTGTTCTATTTTTACGCTGTAAAGCATTTTTATTTGAAAACAACCCACCTAAAGTGCTACCTGTATCATTATGTACCATTGATGTTCATGTTAGACGATTCAAATGATTTCAACCTTTGATTCATTATTGTTATTATTCAGTTATAAAAACGGCTTTAAACTTCTTGAACGGGCATTTCCACTTAACAGAACGACTACTAGATAGAGTCTTCGCCGAGAGGGGCAAAAATGGATATAAAATATTAGCGTCAGA